>CM028686.1:11317472-11362472 GCA_016760335.1 Gastrodia elata
TTAGATATTATATACTAGTGAGATAATGACTAACTAAGAGTTTATTCCACATGTGCTCCTTCTTATGATTCAAGATACAAGATATTTCTGGAGAGATACTTTTCATCATCTTGATTCATTTTTTTCTTTTCTTGGGAGAGATATTTTTCTTCGTCCCTATTCTTTTCCCTTTTTTTTTAATTTTTTTTTTTTTAATTGGGAGAGATATTTTTCTTCAGCCCAATTTTCGGATTTTTGTGATTATAAAATCCCATAGAAGCCTAGCACACTCATTAGTTAACATTTGGTTCATCACAAGCTTGCTCATCCTTCTTTTTCCCCCACACTTATCACTTTGCATAGTTCTCATAAAATGTTTGGAGACTAGACACAACTTCAGACTATTTCTTTGTTTAGAATTGTTTAAAGCATCCACTTAGTATGTCATTTGTTGTATACGTAATTGGTTTGATAATAAAATTCTCTTTTTGGTATTTTCATAACTTCTCATACTTTTGTAAGTATTTAGATAAAATTAATTCTTTTCTATTGTTCGAAAATGCAATGCAGGTAGCAGAATCCAAATTTACTTCATCAAAATACAAAAAGGAAATAAACACACCAAAAGAAAAGAAAAAGTACAACCTATTTATTCTTGGTCTTCATCATTCCCCTCTTCTTCTTCCACATTGTAAGAGTAGTCGCATAGATAGCGGGTGTCAGGAATGGGGTCACCGATAGGCAGTCGCAGCGGCACGGGCATGTCCTGTCCTCCTTGCAAGCTCCAGTCATTGAACATTAATCCTAGAGCTTCATGGAATTTGGATTGGAATTCGCACTGCTGGGCATGTTCTTTTTTGAAGAACCACATGTCGGTTGCCATAGCTTTGCCTAAATCTGTTTGTTGCTCAAAAATTCATTGCAACAATTTGTCGGTGAGGGTACGGTCGAACGGAGCTGATGTTTCCCCATGTTCACCCCTCCTCTTCTTGGGTTGCTTTCGCTCACTAGAATGGATGTTCAAATTTGAACGTGCAAGAGCAGCGCTGGGGGGGGGATGACGGGGATGGAGGAGAAGATTTTGACCCCTTGGGCCATGCATATCCCAGAGATTAATGACTCAAGGGCCAATGCAGCACAGGGCCCCTGGAGAGCACTCCAGAATTGCTCAAAAATGATACTGGAGATACGGATCTCTCCCGACCTAATCAAGGAGCACATTAGGAACGCTCTGGAGTGGGTCACTTCAGTCAAGTGTCCCGATGGCATGACAAAGCTAGAAATGAAAACCAGCCATGCACTACTCATGTCTGCCAATTTGTAACAAGGAATGTTAGCTAAGTTTCCCTCCCAGACTGAGTCTTTGCGGATGAGCTCCATAACAAGATTAGAGGGATTAAAGCGAGATTCCAAGAGTTACAAGTAAGAACAAGTTTCTACCTCACATAACCCATTGAATTGATTAATTTGAGAAAGACCAATGGTTACTCCTTTACCCCGAACAAAAGCCGTCCATCCAGCCGCATTTATGGCATTTGCATAAACTTCCTGAACTATAGTCGAGTACGAGGGAGATTTGTTAGTCACCATCTCCCACCATCCCCTTGGATCGACTTGCTCATTAGGGATGGGCAAGAAATTCCCAAAACGCTTCTCCAGGATCAACCTCCGCTGAGAGGTTGTGGAGAAGAAAGAGTGCTCAGCTTCGGTGAAGGAGAACCTCTTCTTGTTGAAGGATCCCCTGAAGATGATGCCTCCGGTTCCCTACGAGGAATTTCCTTCTTGCCTGACGACATGGTTGCAAGAGAGAAGAGGATTTAGCGGCTTAGAAGAAATAGGAGAGATTGGAATCTTGAGAGCAGAAGGTGTAAAGGAGAATTTCTCACATCCTCCCCTATAAATAGCCAAAAAATTCAGCTAGGGATTTGGCACAAGGATTTGGTCAAAAAATTCCTTGCATGCCATTAATATGACTAGCCATCAATGGGAGGAGCAGCTTTTCCAGCCACTTTTTGACTGCCTAGGAACTCCAAACAATAGGCATTGAGTAGCAATTGTGTTTCTTTATAGCTGGTTCACTCATCTGTGTGCCATAGCACGCTGTAGCGGTCAAGTTTCGAAATCCTCCCGCTATAGCGTGCTGCAGGACGCTATGGCGCGATGTGGTGCACAGCTCCAAAATATTTTTTTTTTTTGGGTTGCCTCCCAAAAAGTGATTAGTTTAACATACTTAGCTAGACTTGATAGAAATCATTTAAGCTAGTCTGGGGGTTTTCTTTTCCATAACTTTATAGCACTCGAGTGAGCACAACCATTTGGCATGCTTGACCCCTCTCCCTCTTTGTTATCAGCACACACTTCTTCATACTTGGGCAATAGGGGGCTTTTCTTCTTTTGCTTCCCCCTTCTAGTAATTTTTTTCTTAGCTACCTCCATAATTTCCCTTTCAGTTGAGGAACTAGAGTTGTCTCCTATAAATAGACTTTCTATATTGGGCTCATTACAGAATTCTCCCTCTCTAATCTGTCTCCTCACTTCTCTCTCCATAATTCTCAATTTGAAGATTGATTACTTCAGATCTGCCCTGTATTCTAATAATCATTATCCCTCAGCACACATCAATTACAGTCTTAGTGCTCATCAGAAATGGTCTTCCAAAGATAATGGTGGAGTCTTCATTCCACCTATCCCAATCATAGACTACAAAATTTGAAGGGACATTAAAGCTTCCTAATCCCACCATATTATCTTTGACTATGCCTAGAGGTGTTTAAGAATCTATATTTGCAAATTTTAAGATTATGGAGGTGTACTCCATTCCTCCTACTTTTAATTGTTCATAAATATGGTAGGGCATGATATTGACTACAGCACCAATATTACATAAGGGATCTACAAGTGCTTCATTCATGATCACACACAGAATGCACACTCTTCTAGGATCCCCACATTTTAGTGCAACACATTTTTCACATTTAACACGCCTCTCTCTGTTTCTTAATTTTAACTCCTTCATTATAATAGTGTAACCTTAGGTCTCATCCTTACCCTCTATTCCATCAGAGTTGATTACACTTACTATCTCCCTAGGATTTATTTCAATTGAACTAGGGAGAGTCCCCTAATACTGAGTGGTCAGCTGCTTGGAGATCTACCTTAGTTGGACTTCAATATTTCTTAGGGATGCCTCAATCCCTAAGATTGAGGCATCTTGGCGGGTTATAGTCGCTTCAGTTAACCTCATGAATTGGATGGTCTCATCCTTAAAGGAGTTGAAGGCTCCTTCCAAATTTGTTTGGTGGCGATTTATATTATTCCCTTGATTATACCCTTGTTGGTTTGATAACCCTCTCCCATTAGGATTTCCATTATTATTATTATTGCTCTAGGAGAAATTTGGGTGGTTTTTCCAACCAGGATTATAAGTATTGGAGTGTGGGTTATTCATGTTGTTGTTGTTTCTTAAGTAGTTAACTTGTTCGGTGTTCAATTGCATGAAAGAGTTATTTAAGTTATAGTTTTCACTAGCGTGCCTTCCCCCGCACAATTCACGTTGAATTTCTTGAACAACATTAACATTCATTTTCTCAATTCGTTCGTTTAAGGCATGGATTTTGTTTTGCTGGTCTATTATTTGATTTGATTCATTCATTTTAATTGATTCCTTTTTAAGTCGTTCAGAATGCCATTGGTATGCATTATTTGCCATTTCTTTTAAGAGGTCATAAGCCTCTTCTTGGGTTTTGCTGCTTATTGAGCCTCCGGCAGCCATATCAATGAGAGTCTTTGTTGGAGCATTCAAACCATTGTAAAAGGTTTAAACTTGCGTCCATAAAGGAAACCCATGATGTAGGAATCGCCTTAAGCACTTTTTAAAATGATCCCAACCATCTTACAATGTCTCCCCTTCATACTGGTTCAAGTTAGTTATCTCAATTCTCAAGCAAGCAGTTTTTGCTGGAGGGAAATATTTGGCTAAGAATTTCTTAGCAAGATTATCCCAAGTACAGATTGAATCGCTCAAGAGAGAGCTAAGCCAACCTTTGGATCTATCTCTTAAGGAAAATGGAAAAAGCTGTAGTTTAACTGCATCTTCAGAGACACCGTTAATCCTGAAGGTGTCACAAATTTCAAGGAAGGTTGAAATATGTGAGTTAGGATCTTCAGTGGCTAATCCACCGAACTGGTTATTTTGAACCATGCTTAACATGGAAGGTTTAATTTCAAAATTGTTGGATTCGATGTTAGGCCTAACAATAGCATGGGGGATTCCCCTAACAGTGGGCAGTGTATAGTCTCTAAGTGCTCTTCCCCTGGGCTCTCCTAAAAGTTCTCCAAGATTTTCATTAAAGTTTTCTATAACAGATTGTTGATTCTGTAAAATGTTTTGTTCTCTTCTAGCTTGTAAAAAGGTTCTCTCAATTTCTGGATCAAAAAGATATTCAGTACAAATATAGTAAGAACAAATATAGCAATAATGTTCAATGATTTAGTAGACAAAAATAAATTAAAGAAAAGTAAATGGATAGCATGACTAATTACAAAAACAAAAATCAAAATTATATGCAAGAGATTTGCTTAAATCACTATTTAATGATAGATTTTCCTTAATACGAAACAATTATCGACTCCCCGATAACGGCTCCAAAAACTTGACAGACGTATAACACATGTTTGTGCTTACACGCAAGTGTACATGGTGTGAAGTAATAATTTGGAATGTGAGTTCTGTGATTTATTGTCCTCAGGGAATTGGGTGTTTTGTTACTAAGGTATATCTACATTCAATAATGTTTAAAAAATGTGTATTTTGTTGATTATATTCCTAAACAAGCACAACAAGTCTTGGTAGAAAGTAACTATGATAAAAGGAGAGGAGAGTTGGGTCTCTCCCATATGAAATGTTAGAGACCCATGTAAGATAATTCCTCAAGCATTGCCATTTTTATTTTTTTTATTAAGTTTTATGTAATTTAATCAAGTGTACCTTGTCCTTCTTAGAGTTTTGCTCCAAGATTTATAAGTTGTTTCTTTATTTAAGATCTTACAAGCATTAATTCCACTAAAAGCATCATGTGTGTCATGTGCAGTTCGGATAAGGAGATAATAAGATTGGCTCAATGTGCTATGTCACGTCACACATGAGCTCTCAGCAAGTTATCTTCCTCCCATTACGTATGCTGAGCTGCGGAGCTCTTTTTGTGGGTCTTAGCTCACACGCATCAACACCTTAGTTGGGCATAGATCAAAGTGCACTAGGCTCAAGAACTTCTTCACATAGTTCTAAGCTCCTATGCACTCATGATTTTAGCTTGAAACTAAGAGTGAGCCATGAGCACAAGACTATTAAGTCTTGATGTCCTTTAGGTCCTTAATCATCTGGTCCACATTTAAGTCCACAAATAATCCCTTTTTTATTTCTTTAACAAGTCATTCATGTCACAAATTTTCATTAAAAGCTTGAGGAAACTTTCATACAAAATAATCCCTTACATGACAGATAGGATTGGCCCAACTCTCGCCAAGGGGGGGTTTAGCTCTCCATTACACTTGAGATAAAGAAGAACACATATATGGATAAAGACCCTTTCATGATTAACTAAGAAAAATACAAAGACAAGAGTTAGAGATTACTAGGAATGTTCCTTTGATGGAGTTCTCTAGATTTATCCTCTTCTTGTTCTTGGTCGTTTCTCTTAGGTCTGTAGTGCTGCTTTTCTCCCTTCCTCTCCTTAGCAATTGAAGTTCTTCCACCCTTGGAGAGTTCTCCTTCTCTTTTATGCAGCCCTCTTCTCACTTAGAAGTTTTTGTAAGCAAAATTTGGAACCCTTCTAATGAATTGAAGAGCTATACTTATAGGAGGGGTGCACATCCATTTTCAACCATTTGAAATCTGAAAAATTGATTAAGAATCTATACTATCATTACCAAACCAAGTGGAGCTTGAGGAGACAACTTCTTTTTCCTTTTTTATTCTTTTATTTTGTTTCAAATCACCTCCTCCTAATTAAATTTCAAGCACCAGGTCTAGAAAAATGGCTGGAAGACAAGATCCAGATTATGGGTCAAATCTCAGCTGCATTTAATGGTCTGAGAAGATAGAATTTTGGCACCTGCTGTAGTGCGCTGTAGTGATCGGGTCCCGCATGTCCTCCCATTGTGGTGCGCTGCTGTGATTGAATCCCGCAAGTCCTCCCGATGTGGCACACTACAGCGATCGAGTCTGGCTAGTCCTCTTACTGTGGCACGCTATAGCGATCGAGTCCCGCAAGTCCTCCCACTGTGGTGCGCTGCGGCGATCGAGTTCCGCAAGTTCATCCACTGTGGCACACTAGGGCACGCTGCAACGCACTGTAGTGGTTTTCTTCCAGAATTTTCTAAAACATTCCAGAATTGTCCAGAATTTGCTAAGCTTATATTTTGCCTGAAATTACAAAAATTTTATCAAAGTTGGCTGATTCTAACATAGATTTTTATAAAAAATTCCTTTATATATGAAGTAAATAATGGATTCATCACTCTCCCCCACAAAAGTCACAAACCAGTTATAGAACTATGTTGATATTCATTCGCCATATTCATTGATTTAGCATTGTCATTTCATGTTGAATTTCAAGAATTTTGAGGGATTCATATATTCTTATGCACTCACACCTATTGGATTTTAGCTTTTCAGTAGACCATTGATATTCATTGTTAGCCAACCATTTCCTTAGATCATATGCCTCTTCTTGGGTCTTGCTACTAAGGGAGCCACTAGCGGCTGCTTCAATCAAGGTTCTGGTGGGTTCATTTAATCCATTGTGAAGCATTTGAAATTGCATTTCCTGAAGAAACTGATGATGTGGGAAACAACTTAGGCACTCTTTAAAATGTTCCCATTTATCATATTGAGTCTCCCCATCTTGCTGACATTAGTTAGTGATCTCAATTCTTAACCTGATGAGTTTAGCAGGTGGAAATTTTTGAGCTAATATATTCCTAGCCAAATCATCTCAAGTGTAGATAGAATCTCTATTAAAAGAGCTAAGACAAATTTTATCTCTTTCCCTTAGCGAGAATGAGAATAATTTAAGTCTAATGGCTTCATTAGCAGCACCATTATATGTGAAGGTATCACATATGTCCAAGAAATTTGAGTAATCTGAGTTTGGATCTTCGGTAGCCTTCCTACTAAATTGATTATTTTGGACCATTTTTATGGTTGATGATTTGATTTAAAATTATTAACCCTTACATTAGGTATCACTATTCATGTGTAATCCCCCTAACCATTGGTAGTGCATAGTCTCATAGGGCTCTACCCCTATTTTTCTCATGAATCTCCCCTAAGTTGTCTCCTAAGTTTTCCATTAGATGTTGTATAGGGTTGGTTCTAAGTTATTTTCTCCTTAATGTTAAAAATGTTCATTTGGTTTCAGGGTCAAACCAAAATATATCAAAATTACATCTACACATACACAACTTAAATAAATAAGGTCATGTAGTACAGCAAGATATATGAAATGTATAAATGAAAATGTAAATACAAAAAGAATTAAACTAACATAAAATTACAAAAATATAAAATGTATATGCTTCAAAATCAAAATTCACTAATTACAAAACAAAAAGACCCTTTTCCAGCAATAGAGCTAAAAACTAGATAGAACAAAAATATGTTGTCTGTGCTTACACACAAGTGTATGTGGTCCGAAGTAATATAGGATGGCTAGATCTCGAGATTTATGATCTTCTGAGAGCTGTGTGTTATTTTTTTACTAAGTATACTTAATTTCAATAATGATTTAGTATGAAATTGGGTTATTGTTTTAGTCCAAAATGATAATTTAGAGTTTTTTGATTTAAAACTACTTTTGGAAAATTAGGGAGAGTTGGGATTTAACATGCAAGTCAATATGGGTTCATGAAAGCACTCTTCTTATCAACTTCATAATAAGTGATACAGATTAATTTTTTATTTCATATTCAAGAGACTTAGTCTTCTCTAGTGACTTTACTAGATGTACTAAGTCTTACTTAGTGCTCTGAAATGAACATTAGAAGATTCAATTTTTGCACATAGAGAATAATGTGATCAATTTCTTATAAGTTCATTTCTTACATCTAGGTAATGAAATCAATATTTTAGAATGAGTATTACATAAACTTGATTCCTCCAATGGCTTACATGCATCCACTTTTTATTTATCTAAGGAAAAGAGCTATTAGGCTAGATGGGTTTATGCTACATCACCCATATCACTTAGCCCTTCATGAACCTCGTATAAACCTAGAGTGAGCTATAGAGCCTAGTTGGTGGTTCTCAGTTCACATGCATCTACTCTTAATCTAGCCAAGGTAATGTGCTACAAAGCTAAATGAGCTTGTCATATAATTCATAGCATAACGTGCATCAATCACCTTGCATAAATCAATAGTGAGCTATGGAGCTCATAGAATGCTAACATTACTCATGGCTCAAACGATCAAGCACTTGTCCAAAATGGTTCATGGGATGTTTTCGCATGGTGAATGTTTTCATGGACAATTGCAGCGTTAATGCTCAAGTATGCACAGCCTTACGATAAGGTGATCAATGAACTCTATGAGATTCTTATATTGAAAATACATAAGTAATAAATTTATATAAGGAATCATCATTGTCCAATCCTTTTATTCACATATCATATAATAATTTAATATTTAAATAACATTAATTATTATGAAGAGTACATTAAATTACATTCATATGTTCTAACATGATCATGCCCAACCTTCCCCAAGAGGGTTTAGGCTTCCATTAAAGTGAAAGTACAAGGAAAACAATAAGAGAAATAAAGCCTTTGCATGGCTTATACAAGAAAACAGAAGGGTTAAAAGTTAGATTACAATACTAGGAAATAGCTGTCACATTCGCCTGGATCTCTATAACAACCCTAGGTTGTTACCCTGCTTAATTCTCAACCTAATTAAGTATTAATTCTAATACTATTTCTTTTAAGAAATAAAATTAAGCTTACCCTAAATATTTGAAGTCAATTAAATTTCTCTAAGTAAGCATTTTGATTAATCTGGATGCCCTAAATTAAACCTAAATATTTTGATCTTAGAATTAAAATCTAAATATATTTTTGAATTTCTCTCTCCCAAATTAGCTAGGGGTGAAAGTTTGGTGAAATTTGGAGATCATTTGGGCCATAATTCAATTTAAACTAAAATGGTCTAATTGCATTTTAGGGTTCTTGACAATTCTTATTTACAATTCTACTTTATGCTATCGGTCGACTGCCTTCAAAACTGCGGGCATCATCTGCGCCGTAGATTTCCATGGATTTGATTGAACGGCCCATGCCTTAGATTGTATTAGCCCCATCCTAGCCATTATACGTTTCTTGAAGAGCGATTCGACGGCATCCGTCGCTTATTTTAAGTAACCCGCTCAACCTTAGCATCTCTAAATTTGATCAGACAGCTAATCCAGCATCTGCAATCAACTGTTACCTGTCAGGGGATCAGAGCTGTCCCACTTCAACTGATAATCCATCAGATGGAGGTGCCCTATCAAGCGAGTGTTGATCGTCTTCCTTCTTCGTTTGCGCCCGACAACCAAATTTGCGATAGTGTGGCATGTCCCCTGCTTCTCTAGACAGCTCAGCTGATTCGTTAGGATCTTCTAACTACTGTCCTAGACCACCCAATTGGGTCCGGTGACCCGATCCCTCCTAATAAAGGGAATTAGAATTCCAGGTCTCGGCCCAAACTCTCGGGCCACCTCCATCCCAAGTCCTCCTCTTTGGAACCTTCCTATCCCTCTACTAAGGCTATAAATAGCCTCAGCATATCTTCCTTGAGCTTGTGCTGTTCAATTGGGCTCAATGGAAGTCAGTTGCCCTCTCCGCCATTCTCAGCTACTCGAGCTTCCCCAGAACAATCCAGGCATTTGCATCGCTGATAGAGGGTTGCTCCGTACGTTTAGGAATCCTAAGAACCTCTTGGGAAGCTTAGCTAGCCTCTGTATTGCCTCCTATCAAATGATCCAATCCTCACACTTGTCTAGGTACCTCTCTAATCTGGATTGAGACGTCCAAGCTCAGCTCCTCTTCTATTTTGATTGTTGAATTCATTCCTAGTCTAGGAAATTGCATTATGATTGAATCTATGGCTTGGATCTAGCCTGATCGATTGTATTGATCAATCAATTTGCTCCTCTTGTAGAGCACGGAAGTTAAGTAGGGTCCTAGAGGTTTAGACCCTCCCAAGCTGAGCTAAAGTAGAGCTTTGATCAATTTATGCATCTTTATGTTGACTAGATCAAGCCCTAGCTTTGGTTCACTACATGTGATGAGAATTTCTCCTCACAGTGGGATCCCAATCAGGGATTCTGTCAGAATTGGGGAAAATAGGTTTCCATTGAATTAGACCATCTCACGCAAAATTCTAGGGTTCTGAGGATCAGTCCCAGTCCCAGTAATGCATGTCATTCATTCTGAGTTGTCGGCGCAGTCCGATGACTAAGAAATTCAGTGTTTAGGGTTAGCCCTAGCCATCCTCAGTCAGGGCTAGGCGCAGGGAAGAAGATGACAATGCTGGTCGGGCCGACTCGTGACTTGGGCTATCTAGTAGTGATAATATAGTTATAATTAACTCATTCATGTTAATAAATAATTGATCAATTCAAAAAACTTGAATTAAGTAGTTGAATCTTTTAATTAACCTTAAGAAATCTTAAGAGGTTAATCAAGTCAATAATACTTGATACAAAGTTGAGATTGCCATCAATAATACATTAATAATGTACTGATTTGACATTTGACCTTTAAATGAACAATTGATCTCAATTGGGTAAGGGTAGGGGTTAAACCCTAACCTATTTGATTAAGATCTTAACATTTAACTACTTAATCAAATGACTTGATTGTAAGATAATTTAATTAATATTAATCTAATAATGCATCTAATTTAATATTGATCTTAAATCTTTGAATTAGAAGTGTTATGGTTAATAATGAATCTATGTGATTGAATAATCTGAATCTAAGCTTTAGATCTTTGATTTCCTCTTATATAAGACTATTAGCATAATACGGATAATAGAATTATATTGATTTAACTAATGATCTAATTAAAATAATAGCTTTGATTTCATTCCATGATTGTAGAATAGAATGGGATCATATGGATTTAAGCATCTGCTCTAATCACTTTAATAAAGCTTAATAATTAACCCTTGAATGTTAGCTTAAGTAATAAAAGTGTGAGATCTTAAGGATCTTACTATAGGATCATTCTTGAAATATTTAAAAGACCTTAATTGATAAAACATTAAGGTAGGAAGAAATTTTGTAGCATATTGAAGTAGAATCTTAGATGATCCTTTCTAACCTTAGAAATTGATCTTAACACCTCGTGGTAGGAACTGAATACAGTATTTAGAGTGAAACTTTTTCCTTCGGGTAGAAATCCATAATGAGTGATCTTTTGATTACATCCTTTGAAACTTGTGTAGGACTCATCCATTTAGAGTAAGAATTGATAGCTTTGATAAATCCTTGTTGATTAAATAGAATCATCTGAACCTAGGTTATTGAATGGGTATAGTAGGGTATACCCATAGTGCTGGACTATTTCAGTAGTATTTAAGATTGGTCAATTCATCTTAGTGTAGGATTATATATGTGTTCCATCCTACGTGTTTAGTCGGATATAGTCCCACTTAGAATAAATCATTCAATCTTAAGAGTGTTATGATTAGGGACTTAGATTATTAGCTTGTTTGAATAAAAGTCAGCATCAGGTGATGCCTCCTATCGAAGATTGCTTCCATAGGTGTGCTTCAAAGAAACTATGTGATTCGAGTCACCCTCTTTAGAACACTAAGTCTGCTTGTGATTTGGGTATTTTAATGGCTTAGCTTGAGATACAAATCGCCCTCCGTTGATGCCTCCTATCAAAGATCACTTTGTTAGGTGTGGCTTAATCAAACTAAGTGTTAAAAACCACCCTTCTTGCAAACATGCTAAATATGTGTATACAATCTTCCCATCTAATGACTTTTAATTGAAATCACAACATCAACCATTTATCAAAACTATAATCTTGGAGTCATAATCTATTTAGTAGGATTTTGCACAATAGAGACCTTGAATTCATTTTTGGTATTTAAAGTATTTATGGATTTAACTCATGTAGCTTAGAAGCATGAGCATGAGCATAAGCACGATGCATGTGTTTTAGTGATGATGTTTGAGTATCACTGATGATTTATGGGTTACGGAATGTTGCATACAATGACTGAGGAATTTCAGGACGCATCGGCATCACAATAAAGTGTATTCCTAATTGGGTGTATGTATACATTGGATCGTAAGACTCATGGTATTTCAGTGATAGTCAAGTTGTATATCAGTGGCATACATTATTGTGGTATATTCGGATGAATGATTCTAGTGGCATATAGCATAGTGTTGGATGTTCTTACATCAGATTCAGATCATTTGATGTTTTCATTTACTTCTAGCATTTAGTTTACAGTTTAGTTTTACTTTACTGAGTTTTGCATAGTTTCAGTTGTTCAGTTACCTTTACAGTTTTCTGTAGTTTTATTTACTTTACTATCTCATTGCACATATTTTAGAACTTTTTAGCTTAGCTTGATGTGTTAGACTTCTTGTCTAACTTATGGTACCTTTGAGATTTGGCAATTTGCTTGATCCTTAGTAGTTTATAAAGCCAGGATAGGAGGACTCGTAAGAGATCCAGGAGGACTCGTAGGAGATCCAAGAGGAGTTTGTGGAGCCTTAGTCAACCCTCCTTTGGCCTTGTCACCTTTTTGCTTTTATTTCAATTCATTAGTTAGACTTTACTTTTGTATTATTTAGCAAGAAGTTTGTGATTATTTTGGATGTATTCTTACTTTTCTTTTCTGAGATGTATGCTTACTACTGTTCTGTGATGAATGTATTCTAGATATTTTTCTTTAGCTTCCACACTCTGTTATTCTATTACTATACTTAGTATTGTGATGTGATCAGCATACTAGAAATGCTGATATTTGATAACATATATTGGATTCCTTACTTGCCTTTATAATTCAATGTATGTACTAGTTTAATACTTAGGATAAGTATCTTACTCTTATCTTAAGTATTGACTCTCGACCCTCTTCTTGGGTTGCGTCAGCAGCCTTTACTGTGGCTAGTTTTTTTAGTTAGCTTATTCAAGAAGATGGGTTATGCCTTCCCGAGTAGCGCACTGCTCGACTGCCGAATTTAGTTTTTGTTTTGCATGCGGCGATGGGGCGGGGCGCTACATTTGGTATCATGTAAGTATCATAAACTATCAGATAAGGAGCTTGTTCCTATCTACTTTATGATTTATTCTCTGTATCAGGTTAAGATCACAAGTTACTAAGTGTAGGAAAAGTAAGCATCCAAAGTTCATCAAGTTATCTCAAAAAAGAAATTTGATTATATCTAGAATGAGGACATCCTAGGAAAAGAATGCACATAATAACGTCATTGAAACAATGGACTGTAAAATACAACATGAGCATCCTAGGATTTAAACAAACTTCAATGAGAGTGATAAGATATAAATAAAGTACTTATGAGTTGAGTTACTTTTAGGGATGGAATACATGCAGTCAGTATTTTTGGTTCTACCTTAGAATGTTTAAAGACTAGTGGTCAGATGATCTTTGAGATGGCCAGATCTATGGTAAGATCATCAATGGAGTGTCATCTTGTAGAGTTGAATTGCTGGAGAAAATCCTTATCCATTCATCCTTGAGAGGTACCTGTCTTTCAGCAATCACCAGAGAGTGGTTGGATCATGTTACTACAGCACTTCGAGAGATGGCCTATCCCAAGGAGTATTATCATGGGATTGTGGAGATCCTACTGAGGGGATCAGCGAGTTGTTGGTGGTTTTGGGTTTATGTTTGGTTAGCTTGGAGGAGCCATATAGTCACATATGATGACTTCTGTTCTGACTTTTGGGTAGAGTGTTGTAACTAGGATTTTGGAGATTTTATTATGCCATTTCTTTCATCTTTGTTATGTGTTTTATGGATCCATGTATATTCTCTTTTGATAAAGAATTGAATGAAATGATAGCAAAGTTTTATTTTGATAAATTCATACTTGCATTTATAGCCAGGAATCTTGATCCACCCTTTGCTCCTACTCCGTTCATGTATACCATCTCATCATTTAGAGGACCCAAAGATTCAAACCCAATGGCTAGCCTAATGAGAGCCATAATAGAGAGCAATGCACAATAGGCAAAAGAGACTCGTGCCCTGATTTTATCTGTTAGAAAACAATCTGCACCCCCATCAGGATTCTTATCATTCTCACACTTTACTGGTGATGGGATCTTGCACAGTTTCCTACATTTTAGAACACCCACATTCAACGAAGCAATAAATATAGTGGACACAGTGAACTGGCTCAAGATAGCTAAGAAGAACTTAGATAGTATTAAGCGCCCTAACTAAGAATCCATTCTTTTAGTAACTCACCTATTTCAAGAAGAAGTCAAATGTTGGTGGGAGAATGAACGGAACAACAATTCACCGACTATGAAATAGAGGATATCCTATGTGATATGTTCTTGGAAGCATTTCGCAAAGCATTCATACCAGCACCATCTCAAGCAATCCTGGAGGATGAGCTTTTCCATCTCACTCAAGCCAACAATTCAGTATTCGCCTATGAACAAGAGTTCCGGAGATTGTCACATTTTGTTCCGGACCTAGTTAGAACCAAAGCGTCTAGATGGCACCGCTTCCTGAAGGGTCTGAGAGACTCCATTAATGCTCACCTAGTATTCTTTCAAATTAAGAATTTGACATAATTAATTGAAGCTACTCGATTAGAAGAAGGATTTCAAGGTTAATTTAATTGAAAGAGGAAGGCAATAGTCATGTAACCCAGGAAGGAGCATTTTGGTCATCATAAGATAGCAAAAGTCTATAACCTTGAAGCTGAACAAACCCAACCTCAGAGTTTTGTATGTAAATAGTTCCATCTATATGGAAAGTGCTACCACTATGGTGGTGTATGCTTTACATGTGGTCAAAGCAGCCACTACTATTTCGACTGCGATGCTAAAATGACAATCGACAAAGTGCTCATCGACCACTCCCATCATAAACAAGTATTTCGTGCATAGCCAAGAAACTGCCAGGAACCTGCTCCTACTATAATGCTAGCTCCTACTTCAATTACTAAAGAAATTATACCCACACAGAAGCTGACCCATAATCATCAGGGTCAACAGCCTCAGAATAAATAGCCTTCAGCACCAACAAGGGTATATATGTTAACTCCTGCCTCTGCTCCTGAAGATAATGATGTGGTTTTAGGTATGCCTTAAATTAATTCTTATTGAGTCATTTATGCTTCAGTATTTGAACTTTTTCGGCTTTAGTATTTTTGAATGATTGACTAGCAAATCCTTATAAGAACCTTAATGATAAATGACAAATCTTGTAATGTCCTTTTCAATACTAGAGCGTGTCATTCCTTCGTATCGAAAAGTTGGGCTAAAAATCTTAAGCTACCATCCTACCGCTTAGCATACTCATTAAGCATCAAGTTACCATCTGGAGCCCATATGAAATCTCAAAAATTTTGCAATATTGACATTCCTAATGGTGAGAACAAATATGAAGCCAAATTAATTATTTTGCTAATTATAAATTTTGATTTAATCTTGGGTATGAACTGGCTAAACAAACACGGTTCTTCAATAAATTGCCAAAAGAAGAAAATCACTTTTGGCAGTGTGAATCAGTCGTAGCCTTCGTCGAAAAATTTAGTACTCAAGCATCGTTAATCAACTTGACGAAGGCATGAAAGTTAGTCAAGAAAGGCTACAATGCATATCTCGTAACAATGTTAGGAGAGAAGAAGGAAGTTGTTCCCATTTTGGAGAATTGAATCATTCGTGAATTTTTTGACGTCTTTCCTGAAGACCTACTTGGTCTTCCTCCAGTTAGAGAGGTAGAGTTCGCCATCAATTTAATCCCTGGAACCTAACCACTGTCGAAGGTTCCATACCGTATTGCGCCCAAGGAACTACAAGAGCTAAACAAGTAACTCCAAGAGTTGTTGGAGAAGGGTCTTATTTGCCCAAGTTCATCTCCTTAGGGAGCGCCGATCTTATTCATGAAAAAGAAGGATGGTTCGATGCAGATGTGCAATGATTATAGAGAACAAAATAAAGTAACCATCAAGAATAAGTATCCTTTGCCGCGTATCAAAGATCTGTTTGATCAACTATCTGGAGCTAAAGGTTTCTCAAAAATTGACTTGCGATCAGGTTATCACTAGTTACTTCTTAAGGATTCAGATGTTGAGAAAATCACGTTTAGAACCTGCTATGGACACTATGAGTTTTTGGTAATGTCTTTCGACTTAAAAAATGCACCGTCCATTTTTATGGAATTAATGTAGTGCGTACTGAAAGCGTATTTAGATAAATTCATCATCATCTTCATCGATGATATCCTAATTTATTCAAGAAGCAAAGCTGATCATGAGAGCCACCTGCGGTTAGTATTAGAAGAGTTTTGAAGTCATGAATTATATGCTAAGTAATCTAAGTGTGAATTCTGGCTTGACTCGGTTACTGTCTTAAGTCATGTCGTCGACGCAACAGAATCAAAGTTGATCAAAATAAAGTTAGCGCAGTTCAAGATTGTCCCCAAGTCCGTGATTGATATTAGAAGTTTTTTGGGTTTGGCTGGTTACTACAGAAAATTTGTCAAGGGTTTCTCACAAATCGTGTCTCCTCTTAAAGTCAACGCAAAAAGCAGTACCATTTATATGGTGTCCAGAGTGTGAGAATGCATTTCAATCTCTAAAAGATGCTCTTTCTTCTGCCCCAGTTTTGGCCTTACCTAAAGAAGGTCTCAACTACCAAGTTTATACTGATGTGTCTGGGATAGGCTTGGGATGTGTGCTAATACAGTAAGGAAAAGTTATTGCCTATGCATCTCATCAACTAAAATCATATGAAAAGAAATATCCTGTCCATGATCTCTAATTAGCCGCTGCAGTTTTTACCTTAAAAAATTGGCGTCATTATCTTTATGGCATCTAGTTTTCTATATTTACAGACCTTCAGAGTTTAAAGTACATCTTCACCCAATGTGAGCTGAATTACAGTTAGCAAAGATGGCTCGAAGTAATAAAAAATTATGATCTCAGTATCCAATACCATCAGGAAAAGCAAATGTCGTGGCTAATGCGCTCAATCATAATGCTACACTTTCATCCATGATAGCATCAAGTTCTCTAGAAGAAGAATTTAGAAGGCTCAACGTCAAGCCAGTGTGTGATGCTTTGTTGAGCGAGCTAATATCCATGAGCACCGTTGAACCAACATTTCATAGCGATGTATCCATCTCCCAAACAAAGGATGATGACTATCTATAATTTAAAATGGAGATTGAAAGTGGTCGCTGATTCAACCAGCAGCTACAAGGAAATGTAATTTACCAAGAAGATCGTCTATGGATTCCCAAATCTATGCAGCAAGAAATTTTGGTGGAAGGCCATAGTTTCGGTTATCAAGTGCCAAGATTTGAAGAAATCATTCCGATGTCCTGGAATGAAGAAAAGTATGGCTAAATTCGTAGCAAAGTGTCATGCTTGCAGTCTAATCAAAGCTGAACATCAGAAGCTAGGAGGACTTCTCCACCCTCTGGCAATTTCTGAATGGAAGTGGTTTGATATTTCCATGGACTTCATTATGGATTTCTCTAAATCTAGGTCTAGTGCTGATTGAATTTGGGTCATAGTCGATCGATTGATCAAATCAGCACATTTTATTACTATGCACCAGACCGATTCCATACCGAAATTGGCAAGGTTATATATTACAGAAATTGTCAGGCTCCATGGAATTTCAAGGTCTATTGTATCTGATCAAGATAGATGTTTCACTTCTAAATTTTGGCAAGCAGTGAATCAAGACTTGGGGACTACCCTAGCCATGAGCACCGCTTTCCATCCTCAAATAGATGGTCAAATAGAAAGAGTCAACCATGTCTAAGGATCTTCTTCATCTCTGTATGATGGATTTTGGAGGCTTCAGGGAAGATCATATTCCATTGGTTGAATTTGCATATAACAATAGTTTTCAGGCAAGTATCTACATGGCTCTATATAAAGCTTTGTAAAGCAGGAAGTGCAGTACTCCTTTAACATGGTCTAAAGCTGGCACCATTCAGTTATACGTCTCAAAATTAGTTGAAGAAACTAATCATAAAATTCAGCTAATCCAACAAAGAATTAAAGCAGCTCAAGATTGCCAGAGCAAGTATCATGATGCTCATCATCAGGCTCTAGAATTTGATGTTGGAATTTTGCATATCTTAAAGTAAGCCCAATGAAAGGTGTTTATTATTTTGGTGCAGTCTGGAAGCTGAGTCCTCGTTATGTCGGACCCTTTAAAATTATGGAGAAGATTGGTTTTGCAGCTTATAGATTGAAGCTCCCTGAAGGCTTCTCTGCAGTCCATAATGTGTACTACATCTCCTCTCTACTAAGATGTCTTCATGATCTTTCTCATCTAATTCAACTTCTAGCAGTATCTCTTTGACCAGAACTTTCCTATGTACAGGAGCCAATTAAGCTCTTAGCGTAAGATCAAAAGCAGCTGAGGAATCGCTCAAATCCAATGGTAAAGGTTTAGTGGAGAAATCGCTCTTTAGAAGAATCTACTCGGGAGAAAGTGGCTGATATGTGAAGAAAGTATCCTAGTCTCTTTGAAGATCCAGGTACCCATTAAATTCTGAACTTATAATTGTGTTCTTAAAACTTATGAATTATTGTCTTCTCTCTTGAGATGATGTTGAGGATGACATCATTCTTAAGTTGGGAAGTCTGTAACATCCCTAGGTTGTTACCCTATTTAATTATCATCTTAATTAAGTATTAATTGTAATACCATTACTTTTAAAATATCAAACTATGCTTACCCTAAAAATTTGAAGTCAATTGGATTTTTCTAAGTCAAATTAGTATTTTGATCAATCTAAATGCCCAAGTTAGACCTAAAATATTTTGATATCAGAATTGACATCTAAATGCATTTTTGAATTCCTCCCCCTCAAATTAGCTTGGGGTGAAAGTTTGGTAAAATTTAGAGATCACTTGGGCCATAATTGAATTTAATATAAAATGTTCTAATTGCATTTTAAGCTTCCTAACAATTCTTATTTACAATTTTACCTTATCCTATCAATTGGTTGCCTTCACAACCACGAGCATCATCTAGGCTGTAAATTTTTGCGGATCCGATCAAACAGCCCATGCCTTAGATTGGTTAGCCCCATCCTAGCTGTTCCACATTTCTTGAAGAGTGATTCGACGACATCCATCACTCGTTTAAAGTAACCCGCTCAGTCTTAGGATCTCTAGATCTGATAAGATGGCTGATCCCGCATCCGTGATCAACCGCTACCTATCGAGGGATCGGATCCGTCCCACTTCAATTAACGATCCATCAGACGGCGGGGCCCCATCCAATGACTTTGGATCATCTTCAATTTTTATTTGTGCCCGATAGCCAAATCCGCGATAGCCTGGCCTATGCCCCACTCCTTTGGACACCTCAGCTGATCCATTAAAATCTTTCCACTCCCAGCCTGAACCACTCGATTGGGTCCTTGACTCGATCCCTCCTAATAAAGGGAATAAGAATGCCAGGTCTCGGCCCGAGCTCTCTGGGCACCTCCAGCCCTAGTCGTCCTCTCTAGAATCTTCATATCCCTCTATAGAGGCTATAAATAGCCTCAACATTTCTTCCTTGAGATTCTGCTGTTCAATTGAGCTCATTGGAAGTTCATTGCCCTCTCTGCCATTGTCACCTACTCGAGCTTCTTTAGAAGAATCTAGGCATGCGTACCGCTGATAGAGGGCTACTCCTGACATTCAGGAACCCTAAGAACCTCTCGGGATGCTTAGCTCGCCTCTGCATTGCCTCCCATCGAATTATCTAGTCCTCACACTTGTCTAGGTACCCCTTTATTCTAGACTGAGTCATATAAGCTCTGTTCCTCTTCTATTTTGGTTGCTAAATTCATTCCTAGTCTAAGCAATTAAATTGCAATTGGATCTGTGTCTTGGGTCTAGTCTGATCAATCACATTGATCGATCGGACTGCTCCGCTAGTAGAGCTTGGAACCTGAGTAGTGTCCCAGTGGTTTAGACCCTCCCAAGCTGTACCAAAGAAGGGTTTTGATCTGTCTATGCATCCTGATGGTAATTGGATCAAGTTGTAGCTTTGGTTCGCTCCCTATGAGGAGAATTTATCTTCATAGTGGGATCCTAATCGAGGATTTAGTCAGATTTGGAGAAAATAGGTTGCCATGGAATTAGACCATCTCACACAAAATTCAAGGGTTATGAGGATTGGTCCCAGTCCCAGTAATGCACATCGATCATTCTGAGTCATCGGTGTGGTCTGATGATTGAGGAATTCAGTGTTTAGGGTTAGCCCTATCCGTCCTCCGTCAGGGCTAGGTGCATAGAAGAAGATGACACCATGGGTCAGGTTGACCCGTGCCCACGCTGTCTAACAGTGATGGGGCTCTAGGTCCGTTTGGCCCACGCATTTTGGGAATGGGCCGGTGCCCGTTTCAATAAATATTAATCAATATATTATTTATTTTTCTTAAGGGAAATAAGTTCGATTAATTGAAATAATATAAATTAAATTAATGTGATAAATTTTGATCCATTGGTCCAAATCATATGATATTATATGCCAAATTAATTAGATAATCATAAGGAATCATAATATAAAATAATATTGAAATCTTAATGGTTGGATTTTCTATTTTAGCCTAATTATTGCAGAACTTAATTGGGGTTGATTAGCATGTATACTTAGCCAAAATGCATGATTAAGGTGTCATTATGTATCTTATACCTTCTAGAATGCATGTACTATGTAATTTAATTTTTTGATCATTATATTTTCAGTTATGCCTTAATCTTATAAAACTATGATTAGTGAAATTTAGGGTTTCTAATCATTGGATCTTAGTAAACTTAGTCTCTGATTGTTTACATGATTGTATAGAATGTATTTGACAAGTTGTATGAAATTCTAATGGTTAGATTTGTAATTAGGTGCTAATCTTTTTGTGTTGGATTAAGATTTGATTAGCACTAATTACTTTCTATTTTTCTTAAATTTTATATTAATATGACACATAACAGTGGTATAGTTATAATTAACTCATTCATGTTAATAAATAATTGATCAATTCAACAAACTTGAATTAAGTAGTTGAATCTCTTAATTAACCTTAAGAAATCTTAAGAGGTTGATCAAGTCAATAATACTTGATCCAAACCTGAGATTGCCATCAAGAATACATTAATAATATACTGATTTGACATTTGACCTTTTAATGAACAATTGATCTTAATTGGGTAAGGGTAGATGTTAAATCCTAACCTATTTGATTAAGGTCTAAACCTTTAACTACTTAATCAAATGACTTGATTGTAAGATAATATAATTAATATTATTCCAAAAATGCATCTAATTTAGTATTGATCTTAAATATTTGAATTAGAAGTGTTAAAGCTAATGATAAATCTATGTGATTAAACAATCTGAATCAAAGCTTTAGATCTTTGATTTCCTCTTATATAAGACTATTAGCATAAGATGGATAATAAAATTGTATTAATTTAACAAATGATCTAACTATAATAATATCTTTGATTTCATTCCATGATTGTAGAATAGAATGGGATCAAATGGATTTAATCATCTGATCTGATCGCTTTGAATGTTAGCTTAAGTAATAGCAGTGTGAAATCTCAAGGATCTTGCTATAGGATCATTCTAGAAATATTTAAAAGACCTTAATTGATAATATATTGAGGTAGGAAGAACTTTTGTAGCATATTGAGGTAGAATCTTAGATGATCCTTTCAAACCTTAGAAATTGATCTTAAGACCTCATGGTAGGAACCACCTACAGTATTTAGAATAAAACTTCTTCCTTGTAGTGGAAATCCATATTGAGTAATCTTTTGATCATATCCTTAGAACCTTATTTAGGATTCATCCATTTAGAATAAGGATTGATAGCTTTGATAAATCCTTGTTGATTAAATAGAATCATCTGAACCTAGGTTATTGATTGGATATAGTAGTGTATACCCATAGTGCTGGATTAGTTCAGTATTATTCAAGATTAGTCGATTCGTCTTAGTGTAGGATTATGTCGATGAACTATCCTGCAAATTTAGTAGGAGTTTGTAGAGCCTTAGTGGACCCTCCTTCAGCCTTGTCACCTATGTGCTTTTATTTTAGTTCATTCATTAGACTTTACTTTTATATTATTCAGTAAGTAGTTGGTAATAATTTTGGATGTATTTTTACTTTTCTTTTTTTAGATGAATGCTTATTACTATTTTGTGATGAATATATTTTGGATGTTCTACTTTAGCTTCTGCACTCTGTTATTCTATTACTATACTTAGTATTGTGATGTGATCAGCATATTAGAAATGCTGATATTTGAGAACATATATTGGATTCCTTACTTACCTTTATAATCCAATGTATGTACTAGTCCAATACTTAGGATAAGTATCTTACTCTTATCTTAGGTATTGACTATCGACCCTCCTCTTGGGTTGAGTCAACAGCCTCAGTGTGGCTAGTTTCCTTAGTTAGCATATTTGGGGAGATGGATAATGCCTTCTTGAGTAGCACACCGCTCTGCTGCCAAATTTAGTTTATGCTTTAAGCATCACGATAGGGCGGATGCTACAATCTCTCTTTCCTTAGATCTCCTAAACTCCTTGCTCTCTGTGCTTCTACTCTTCCTTTGGCTGCAACTTTCTCTTCCCTTGGTTACGAGACTCTCCTCAATGGTTTTTTCAGAAAAGCTCAGGATCTGAAGCTCATAAACTGAAATTGGAAACTTTTTTTAAGACCTCAATCTTTGCTTTTATAACCTTTCAAATAGTCTCTCAGCATTTACAAAGCTAACCATTCTCCTTCTTGAAAGTTGAAATTGCAATTAAGATTTATTCCTTCATTCCTTTGGTAATAAAGGAGCTTTAACGCAAAATAATAATTCATGATGTGGGGAACATGAAAGAATAAAGTCCATTGATCTTCCCAATAATTATTAGGATGCATTTTCAAAAGTAGAAATATGCAGGTGCCACGACGCACTTTGGCGCCCTGTTAACGGCTTGGATGGCGCCACGGCGCGCTGTGGCGCATGATTTTTTAATTTGGTCCACTGTTGTGCGCTTGTAGAGCACTATAGTGCTAAGCACTCAGGTTATATGACTGCCAAGATGCGTTAAAGCACCAGGCTCTTAGAAAACATCTGCCACGACACATTGTACTGCCTGTCATTCGAGATTTTACTTGTTATGGCACGCTATAGCACCTAGCTAGCTCATAGGTTTATGTCTACTAGAGCATGATGGAGTACCTGCTCCCTAGAATTATTCGCCACGGTGCACACGACAGCTTGCACTTAGGTTTCTGTCTACCATGGTGTGCTACGGTGCTTGGCTCACGGGCTATGTTGCTAAGGCACCCTGCGATGCCTTGCTATTAGGTTTATGTCTGCAAAGGCACGTTGGGACGCTTAGCTATCATGCTATGTACGCCATGGCACGCCGTGGCGCACTATCATGCTAGTATTCTCCCATTTTCTTTTTGTTCTAAAATGGTGCTCTTCTTCCTGAATTGCTGCAAAAACACATATTAAAGCACAACTAAGCCTATAAAAAACATAATTTCTAACACAAAATTACTTATATTTATTGGGTTCATGAAAGGCCATATAGGGTGTTAATATTGTGTGGGTGTATTATATATATGTAACTATAATGTATAAACATACTTAAATTAATATATTAGTGCGTGGATTTGTGTGCGTGTAATAAATATATATATATATATATATATGTGTGTGTGTGTGTGTGTGTGTGTGTGTGTGTGTGTGTGTGTGTGTGTGTGTGTGTGTGTGTGTGTGTGTGTGTGTGTATGTGTGTGTGGCCTTAAGTTAAGTAAAGTGAAAATGGCCATAGTACATGAATAAGCCTTACATAAGTGCACTGATCTCATCACAATATAGAGTATAAGTAGAATAAAAATAATGTGCAAAAGCTTAAATACCTATCTATAACATTCGTCACAGAAGCTAAGTAAACATTCATTTTAGAGAATAAAGAAATACATCTGGATTTAATTATTTCAAGCCAGCAGTAAATGAAAAAGCAGTAAATGAAATCTCTCATCTCACCACAAACAAGTAAGCTAAATCCACACTGCAATGCTACTGTTCCACTGGCTCCTCTTGAAGCTCCTGGATCTCTTCTTGATTTGGCTTCTCAAACTACTCAAAAGCTGATATTGTTGATTTTACAATGCCAGGGCCCTAGCCAAAATGAGAAAATCTTGTGTTAGACAATACGTTTAAGCACATTTTAGGCTACAAATAAAATTTATACTTATCTTCACTTACAAACATAAAATATTCTATAGAAGATTGAAATAAATAATAACTATAAAGACAAATACTAAGACTAATAGTAGAATGGTACTAAAATAAACTAAGTGCACTAAATGCAAATTAACATAAAAGAAGTTGTAATTTGAATAAAATTTGGAAACTGAGCTAATGCATTTACCACTGTATATGCATCAAAATATGACATAGATTATGCCATAGATATCTACAACTTTTGATGCCACGTTAAATCACAAAAATAATACTAAGTATCCTGATTCCTTTGCATCCCGTAGTTCCTTCTCAATCTTGATGCCCATTGTATCTTGTAGTTCTCAAATGATCTTGAAGCGTTATGCTTATGCTGATTATGTTTTGCCAAACTTGATGAAAACAATGATAAAGAATGATTAAATCAACAAAATTTAAATCACATCTTATTATCTAGCTATTCAACCTATTTTCTTAACATGGTTCATGATCCATATGCCACGAGCTTTATAATTCTAACCATAAGAATTTTATAACTTAGTTCTTTATCCACTAAAATCTATAAGTGTATTGAGAATACTGAATTACAGTATCACAAGTTATGAGTACATATACATGACTATACTGTCCTAAGAAATGATATATTGGAAACTTAGGTTGCTAAACTGCATTCGTCCCCTGCGCACAGGGATATAAGTTTTACATATTAGGTGAACTACCATAATTGTAAAAGTTCAATCTACATCTCGGTAGGTTACTTTCCCATAAGGGCATAAGTTCAATCATCAAAAGTTGATACAGTTCATCTAAGATCCTACTTCAACATAGGATAATAAGGTATCCTTACCTCACAATATATATTATCCAAAGTTGTACAAATCAATTTAGATATAACACTATCATTTCCCTTCAAGAAATCTAAAAGTCTTAGCACTTACATCTACAATATATAATTACTAATAATTGATCTAGAATGAAGGTAAGAATGCAAGGTTACATGCAAATTCATAATTACAAATTGGGGTTAAGGAATAGTCATGGTATAAATAATCCCCTAATATACTTCTAAGAGATTAAATGCAAGTTTATAAGAGAAATCATTAAGCTTAAAACTTGGATGTTCGATTAATCGGTCATCTTTTTAATACTTGATGAATCATTATATGCAAATTGTCTTATTAGGAGAAAATCATTCTCAATTAAGGTTCATAAATCACATTCATGATCACTTTAATCCATTAAGTTTAAAAGATCTAACATGCATAATTAAAGGTCAAGAATCAAATCAATTCATGCAAAACCAATCATTTTTTTCTAATACATGAAAATCAACACTAAAATCAATCTGGCCAATTATCTTTCTTAATAAAGGTTAATCGAGGGTTCAAAGTTAATTATCAATTGTTAAAAATTTAACATGCTAAAATATAAATGTATGGTTATCATTAAAATCCTTAGTATCTAAGAGTTCCATGGATACAAAGTTTGCCAAGATTAGAAAATTAAAAAGACTAATAAGCACAAATTAAGCTTTAATATAGTAATTAATTAACAAAATTAACCATGGAAAATTAAATCTAGCATTGCAATTATATTCTAAATAACATAGTGAATAATCAGAGACTATAAACATGTAATTTAGACAAGTGCATACCTTAATATTCGCTAATCAAGGTTAAATTTTACTAGGGCATGATCAACAAAATCATTCACAGAAACTAAAATATTATTATAATTTCATAATCTACATAGTTTTTTTATCAAAATGGTATATAATATCATTGCATTGGATAATTATTGAGTGAAATAATTCAAACCCTAGCTTCGAGGCAGCATTCATAAGTTATAACCATAGAGAATGCAAATAACCTTAAATACATTTCATTTAATGACTTTGGGTGAGTCGAGTCAACCGAAACCTGACAGTCGCTCTTCAGCGACATATTGCGAACCACATGTGGTTTGCACAACAAATCACAGCATTGGCCGACCGTTGGGGAGGGTAGATTTGCAAACAAGAATTATTGCAAACTCTAAGATGCAATTTTCCCACTTAAATTAAATTCAATTATGGCTTAAATGACCTCCAAAAAATCCCAAAATTGCACTCCTAGCTAAATTAGGGGTGAGGAATCCAAAAATAAAGTCGTAAAATTGGCTAAATTGCTAGTTTAACTTATTGAGGTTCGAATGATGCCCAAATTTGGACTTAGGTTCTAATGATTAGATAAAGCCAATGGAAATAAAATTAGAGGTTGGTTAAGCTCAAATTAGTTAGGGTAATAACCAACTGTTGTTAAAGACTCTCCCACTTAAGAATAATATTGTCCTTAACATCATAACAAAGAAGGGAAAGAAAATGCATAATTTAAGAATTAGAAGATAAAACAAAAGTTCCTTGATTTTAAAAATGGATTGGATACCTTTGATGCATATCTGCCTCTTTCTCCCAAGTAGATTCTTCGAGAGAACAATTCCCCCACTATATATTTACCATAAAGATAGAGCAATTTTTTAAATGCTTTTGATCGTGGGCTATGATTTTGATTGGTTTCTACAAATAAGAAAGATTAGGGTGGAGATATACTGCTGGAAGTTGAACTAACTATGAAGGATTTTGAAGACACCATCAATAAGACTGACTATTAAATAAACAAAATCACCAACTTAAAACCCCAAACGACTATGCCTGACATTATGATACTTGCTTTGATGATCTTGAGTCGCACAAATCCTTTATTGAATTAACTACACATTCTTGTTGGTTTCTTCGACTTGATCAAGCCCCAAAAGTTGAACGTTGTTGGTTTTTGACTGTGCAAGGGGAGTACTGCACCTTCTCCCATACAAAGCCTCATATGGGGCCATGATAATGCTCGCTTGATGACTAGTGTTATAAGTAAACTCTACTAGTGGATAATGATCTTCCTATAAACCACCAAAATTTAAGATACAGGGTCACAACAGATCCTCAAGAACTTGATTCTTTCTTTAAGTTTAGCCATCAGTTTAAGGAAGGAAGGCTATACTCGTTGCTAGGGTAGTTCATAGATCTTGATGCATTTCCTGTTAAAACATGGAAGTGAATCTGCTATTTCAATTGGATACAATCGATTTTAGAATACCATGGAGTCTGATGATTGCCTTGATATAAACCTTAACCAACTTCTTCATGAAATCAATTTGATGAATTGGAACATAATGAGTGGAATTGGTCAGTCGATTTACTATAACCCAGATAGAATCAACTTTAGATTTCAACTTTGGGAAACCCATAATAAAGTCCATCAATATGTCTAACCACTTCCATTCTAGAATTTCAAGTGGTGTAGTAATCCTCCAAACCTTTGGTGATCATCCTTTACAAGATTACATGGATGGCACTTTGCTACGAATTATGCTACACTTCTTTTCTTTATATGACACCAGAAGGATTGCGTCAAAGCCTTATACTTCTTAGCACTACTAAGATAAATCCTGTAACATGAATAATGGGCTTCAGAGAGAACTCTATGGAGCAAGGGCTTAGGAACCCATAGCCAATTCCCTTGATAGAGAATACTATTGCACAATTGCAAGTCAATATGGCGACCACTCTCAATATTAGCCTTAAGCTTCATGTAGTCTTCATCTACTGATTGCGAAATTGAGACATTCCAGAAAAAAGTCAATTCAAATGAATGCTGACTTACTAGCACATTCACGTCTCCACTGCACACTAGTTCAATGCATAGTTTAGTGAATTTTGCTTCTAGAGGACTTTCAGCAATTATGAAACAGAGGATAGTATGATGGCCTAGAGCATTAGCTACCACATTTGCCATACCAAAATGGTACTACATAATGATATGTATTTGCTGATTAACCCCAACCATCTTCTCTAGTGATAGTTTAACTCTCTCTGAGTAAAATTGCACTTCGAACTCTAATGATCGGTGAAAATCTTGGATCTACCTCCATAAAGAAGTGTTGCAAAACTTTTAGGGCGAACACTACGGCTAAAAGTTTGAGGTCATGGGTCAGATAACTCTTTTCATTCAATTTCAACTAATGGGATACATATGCAATGACTTTCTGTGATTGCATTAGAACACATGCAAGGCCAGTTCCCAAAGGGTCAGTCAAAATTGGTAAATCCATACCTTCTTTGGGTAAAGTTAGGACAAGGAAGAAGTGAGAGCATGTTTAAGCTTAGAAAAGGCCACTTTGCATTCAAGAGTTCACTCAAAAAGAAAGGATTTTTGAGTTAATCTAGTCAACGATGAAGAAATATGCAAACATCCCTTAAAAAACTTGCTATAATAGACAATAAGTCTGAGAAAGCAACGCATATTAGTCATAGTTTTTGGTTAAAACCATTATAGAACAACACTAACTTTCATTTGGTCAACTCGGATTCCATGAGCATTTACAACATGACCCAGGAATACCCCAAAATTGATCCAAAACTCACACTTGAAATACTTTTCAAAGAGTTGATGCTTACGCAACTCTTCAAGCATAGTCCTTAAGTGGTCTTCATGGTCCCCTTCACTCTTTGAATAAATAAGTATATCATTAATGAATATAATTACAAATTTATCTAAGAAAGGCTTAAGCACACCCTGCATCCGATCCATAAAGATGGATGGTGGGTTTATTAAGCCAAACGACATTCACTAGTAATTCATAATGTTCATAACATGTTCTAAATGTAATATTCTTGACTTGCAACATATGTTATCTTGCTTGTATATCAAAACTAGATAGATCATCAATGCAAGGTAATGACTATTTATGCTTGATCATCACCTTGCTGAGTTCTCGATAATTAATACACATACATATAGAGTCATCTTTCTTCTTAACAAAATGACTGGCGCTCCCCAAGGAGACATACTTGGTCTATTGCGACTTTTCTCCATCATTTCCTAAAGTTGCTTCTTCAGTTTTTATGATTCCTTAGGAGCTAGATGATATGGGACCTTTGAATTAGGTTGGGTTCCAGGATTGAGCTTAATTGTAAACTCAACTTCTCTTACTGGCGAGAGGCTAGGTTGATCTTCTATAATAACATTGGTGAATTTTCTAATTATACAATTCTTGCCAATATGAATGTCTTTCTTCTTCTCACCCAGCATAGTTACTAGGTAGGCATTGCATCCTTTTTTGACTTGTTTTTTTAGCCTTGAGAGCATTGATCAGCAAAGCTTGGGTACTAAGCTTACCGATAAATGACTTTGCTTGACTTCCAAAAGTGAACATTTTTTCGTGATAGTCTATGGTGGTGTCATGCTTACTTAACTAGTTCATCCCTAATATAACATTGAAGTTGGCTATTGGGAGCGCAACCAACTTGGCCTCAAAAGTTTGATCACCGATAGGAATAGCTAGGCTGTAGAACTTAGAAGCTTGCATATGAACTCCATAAGGTAACCCTATGCTAAACGGTTTAACCAAATAATAGAAAGGTAACTTCAAGTTCTTAGCCCATATTTCTAACACAAAAGCGTGACTTGCTTCAGTATTAAAAAAAACATTAAATGTTTTGTCGCTTATGTCTAAGATGCCTACTGACAATTACGAAGCTTCACTTACAAAGACAAGAAAGAAAGGATAAACGAATAAGTTAAGCAAAAATTAAGAAATACCTTTGGCAACATTGTTATTCTCAGGAGCAGAAGTTGGAGTTAACATATATACTATGCAAATATGGTATTGCGCTCACTCTTCCACCAATATTTTTTTTCGTCTTGAAATAGATAGGTGGTCAAACAAATGGATTCGGAGTTCGGGAATTTGATGCTTGTTAGGTTCTTCTCTACAAACTTCAACTAGAATATAGTGTCCATGGGGTTTATGGCCCCATTAATGGTGGGTGTCCTCAGATGGAGAAATCTGTGAAGAATGTCATTTGCAGAAAAGTGCGGGGAAGATGCAGCCGCAACATTGATCCATGGAGATTGCTGAGCTGCAAGCATACTACAAGTTTCTTAATCAAAATCTTACCAAAGCACAAGAAAGCACATCTTTAGAACCATTGGATGAAGAAGCAATGATAGTCTTAATGGGAGTCATCATTGATGGAGAACCATGATTCATAATTGAAAATTAAGAGTGCAAAATATTCAGATGGTAATTCAAAGGAATACTTCTCATTTTGTACTTTTAAATGAAGAAGTACAAAGATGCATGAACTGAAAGGAAAAGCAAACACTAACGACAATCTTAACAAGGAGTTAAGAACACATATTTCAACTACTAAATTTTGCTACAAAAGCAGTACAAAATTTTACATAAGTAACTACGCATAGTCCTCCCTTGCGCTTCCTCTTTAGCCACTAATATGTCTTGATCCACCATTCTTCAACTTTTCTAAAAAGTAGAATTCCCTAAATCTAGAAGCAATACACATAGAGACTAGCTGTCCATCTTAAAGCAGTAGTTACAAGTTCTAACCACTCTCGAGTAAGAACTAGATGGTTGGTTCTTCTAAAGGTGGGATAAATTAAGATTTTGTTGAGTACTTCTATGCCAACTGGAGATACTCCACCAATGGTCCAACCATAAATTTTGCCATCTTTAAAATCATTCATCCAATAGTCATCAAACAATCTAAGGTAGTGACTGAATGCACAAGGATAACTTTTCATCCTACGAAGATTATTAAAATCATACCTTTGGAGTTTTTCCCTTAGCTCATAAAATTAATTTTAACTTTAATTTTGTTTAGGTCCTGAGATGTCATTTTAAAGATGACTTAGTTTTCATTTATGAGATATAACTTGATTAAGTTATGGATGATGTATTCTCATACTTAGTAATTGTGATCATAATTTCTACAGAGAAAGATTCATTAGGTTGATAGGAACACTATCCTTATCTGACACCTTATGAATTTCACTAATACCAACTGTAATGCCTCGCCTTGCCACTGTGCACGATAGAGTATTATTAGTGACAAAACAAGTTATTACTTGAAAGAAGTAACAAATCATGACACATTATTAACCCATCACTAGGGATGAATTAGTATGAGTCCCATCGAGTTACTCCTTTCACATTCTGACTATAGTTGCTAAAACTAATCTTTAAAATAAGTGGAATTTCCTTATCTTAAGTATTAGCTAATGTTACTCATACACATTGGCCTTAAGTTAATTAATTGGAAAATGGCCATAGTATATGAATAAGCTTTGCATAAGTGTAATAATCACATTACAATACTAAGTATAAGTTGAATGTAAATAGAGTGTGGAAGCTTAAACACATATTCATAATATTCATCACAAAAGCTAAGTAAACATTCATGTTAGAGAAAAAAAAAATGCATCCAAATTTAATTAATACAAACTAATAATAAATAAAAGAGCAGTAAATGTAAACTCTCATCTCATACTAAATAAGTAAACTAAATCCACACTGTAACTCTACTGCTCCACTGGCTCCTCTAGATGCTCCTAGATCTTCTCTTTAGCTGGCTACTCAAATTGCTCAAAATCTGACATTGTCAATTTCGCATAGCCAGGGTCCCAACAAAAAATGAAAAATCTTATGTTAGACAATAAGTTAAAATTCATTTTAGGCACCAAACATTATTTTCTTGCACTTAAGAATTTCTTACTTATCTTAACTTTAAAATACAAAACATGCTATAAGAGATTGAAATAAACAATAACTATAAAGCCAAATACTAAAACTAAGAGTAGAATAATACTAAAAAAAACCAAGTGTACTGAAAGTAAATCAACATAACTGAAGCTATAATTTGAATAAAATCTAAAAACTTAGCTAATTTCATATGACACTACATATGCATTTGAATATAACAAGGATTATGCCACTAATATATGCAACTTTTGATGCCACATTACATCCCAAAATGAATCCTTAGTATCTTGATGTCTGTTGCATCCCGTAGTTCCTAGTCAATCTTGATGCATGTTGCCTCACGTAGTTCTCAAATGATCTTGATGCATTAACCTTATGTAGATTATGTTATGCCAAACTTAATGAAAAAAATATAAGAACGATTAAATTTATACAATATAAATCACATCTCTTTTTATTATCTAGTTTTTCATCTTATTTTCTTAACATGGTTCATGATCTATATGCTATGATGTTTATAATTCTAACCATAAGAGTTTTATAACTTTGGTTCTTTAACCACTAAAATCTATAACTGTACTAAAAATACCAAATTATAGTTTCCCATGTTATGAGTACAGATATATGACTAGTATGTCCAAAGAAAGGTTATATTGGACTCTTAAGTTGCTTAACTGCATTTATCCCCCACGCATTATATTTTTACAGTTTAATTTCCCAAATTAAGTTGTTCCACCCCTAACTATGATATACATTAAGATTGGGATGTTTATCTTGAACTGAACTATACTTATCTAATTACTTAAGATAATACAAAAACTCTACAGTTCTTTTCAAAGCAAAATCAACCAATTCCATATCCTACAAAATCTATTTAGCTCTATGGATATGATAAAACTAATATCATCATCACTATAGTTCTAAATTGACGAGTTTTAATAAGCAAAGAATTTTAGACTATATCATCAATTCTTTATTGTAGTGGGTCCTAATAAATTGTCTCTAAGAAGTGACAATGAAGTCTTACAAATTAAGTGAACTACCACAATTGTATAAGTTCAATCTACATCTCTATTGGTTACTTTACCACAAGGGCATAAAATCAATCATCTAAGGTTGATAGGTTCATCTAAGATCTTACCTTAACATAGGACAATAATGTATCCCTACCTCATAGTTTATCTTATCTAAAGTTGTATAAATTAATTTAGATATAATACTATCATTTCCCTTCAAGAGATCTAAAACTCTTAACACTTGCAACTACAATATACAATTACTAAGGATTGATCTATAAATAAGGTAAGAATGCAAGGTTACCTGCTAATTCAGAATTTTAAATTGGGGTTAAGGATAATTCATGGTATAAATAATTTCCTAATAAACTTCTAGGAGTTAAATGCTTATTTATAGGGCAAATCATTAAGCTTCGAACTTCATTATTTGATTAATCAGTCATATTTTTAATACTCAAGGAATCATTATATATAAATTGTATTATTTAGTAGAAACTTTAAATCACATTCATAATCACTTTAATCTCCATTATGGTTAAAAGATATAACATGCAAAATTAAAGATCAAGAATCAAATCAATTAATGCAAAACCAATCATTGTTTTCTAGTACATGAAAATCAACACTTAAATTAATTTGGCTAATTATCTTGCTTAATAAAGCTAATCTGGGGTTTGAAGTTAATTATTAATAGTTATAATTTGACATGCTAAAATAGGAATATGTTGTTATTATTAGAATCCTTAATGTCTAAGAGTTCCATGGATGCAAAGTTTGCTAAAATTAGAGAATTAATAAGATTAATAAGCACTAATTAAACCTTAATGTGATTAGCAATTAATTAATAAAATTAAACATGAGAAATTATACCTAAGTTTGCAATTAAATTCTAAATGACATAATGAACAACCAAAGACTATAAACATGTAGTTTAGTCAAGTGCACACGATATTATTAACTAATCAAGATTAAATGTAATTAGGCCATGATTAACAAAAACTTTCCCAGAAACTAGAATTTTCTTGCAATTTGACAATCTACACATTTTATTGATCAAAATGGTATATAATATCTCACCATTTGGATAAGTTTTGAGTGAAAGAATTCAAACCATAACTTCCATGCATTATTCATAAGTTAGAAATTTGGGGAATTCAAATAAATTAAATATATTTCATTTAAATGACTCCAAGATGGTCGGGTCAACCGGGACCCGACATGTCCCTACTTAGTGAGACAACATGGGCCAGTGGACCCCGATGACCAATTCTGTTGAACGTGGCGGGTCATGGGCTGACCCAGCCCGCGCTGTTCTCCTTCTTCTCTACGGAGAACCATGACGCACGGGCAATTTAGGTTAGGCTATATCGAGAAATTCTCAGTGGTACCACCACGTTACAACCAGAACTCAATTGCTACACAATCAGTTGTCCATGGCACGTTAGATGCACTAAGAAGCCTCATGAGGGGTGGCCCGGACTACCCAAACCTTACTCATCTGAGACCAGATTAAGTGCTTACTATGGGGAGACAATTCCCACCATAGAGGCGGCATCATGGTTCCATATTCATCTTGAAATGATAAGTTATTTGAGATGAAGCAAAGCCCTTAGAAGACTCAATCTGGGGTAGCCCAGATCAGTGAAAGATTATGATGGCTTGGGAGTAGTACCCCATTGAACAAGCCTAAGCCAATAAGTACTTGATCACATTTGATATATCTCGATCACCCACAGTAATCAACCTATCGAGTACTGCAATATATAGTTGAATTTGGTAGAAGTTTAAATGCCTACTCAGTACACTAGGAAGGGAAATGCCTGGGTTGAGAGGTGTCAATGAGCTTGTAGGATCTAGAGATGTGCACGAGTTCCAATTTTTGATCATTGGAGCTTCACCCCACTGTGGGTTCGTAAATTAGAGCTCAAACATCAAGCCTCATCCACAATATCACCGAGACGAGGTACCCTAAATCACTGATTTACTAAAATGGGTTGAGAAAGGGCTAACACAAGTTTAGAAGGAGCTGGGGAGAATAAAATTTTATTTAATGAGCAAAGGAGCTCAGTGAGGGTGCAGAAAACCTTTAAATAGGCTAAGAAGGTTTGGGGTTGTCTAGCCATGGTCTTTGGCCTGACCCAAGGGGTAGCCTCCCTAGTTGCAAATAATGGGAATAGCGGGCTGCATTGGCCCAAAGGAGGCTTCACCCAAGAGTGGCAACAACAGGTAACGATATTGCCGAGGTGGATGGGGAGTGCGGGATAAGTCTGACAAATTTGTTTATCACACGAGGGTGCTCAAGAGATAAAGGTGAGTGGTAGCTAGTAAGTGGAAAACCATTTGATTGATCGACGTGTAAGATGAAATGGTCTTGATTGCGCAGACCATAACAACTACATGTGGGACGAATTTCAATCATTAGATCACAGGCGCGATCCGATGTTGGATATCGGTTCTGGCAAGATCCAATCTAAGCCATTGGATCAAAGCTGAGATGGTTAGTTGTCTTTGGATTAGCTGTCTCATGACATGGGCTCCACAGCGGACCGCCCGCAGTTTGCACAACAAATCCCAGCATCCACCGACGATAGATTTGCAAATAAGATTTGTTGCAAAACCTAAGATACAATTTTTTCCCTTAAATTAAATCCAATTATGGCCTAAATGACTTCTAAAAATTTTCAAACTTGGATCCCTAGCTAAATTGGGGTGATGAATCCACAAATGAAGTCAAAAATTGATTTGTAGATTGATTTAAACTAGCTATTTTCTTGGGTCCTAAAATTGGCCAATTTCCAATTCAACTTATTGAGGTCCGGTTGACCCCAAAATTTCAAGATTAGGTCCTAATAACAAGATAAAGCCGATGGAAAAAAAATTAGAGGTTGGTTAAGCTCAGATTAGTTAGGTTAACAACCTGGGATTGTTAGAGACTCCCCAACTTAAGAATGATGTAATGTATATGTACTTATATCATATGATGTTGTGATTTGGTATTCTCAATAAACTTATAGATTTCAATGGCTAAGGAACCTAAGTTATGAAATTCTTATGGTTAGAATTATAAACCTCATAGCATATAGATCATGAACCCTGTTAAGAAAATAGTTTGAGTAGCTAGATAATAAAAAGAGATGTGATTTTTGTTTTATGGATTTAGAAATTCTTATCTTTGTTTTCATCAAGTATGGCATAACATAATAGCATACGCATAATGCATCAAGATCATTTGAGAACTATAGGATGCAATATGCATCGAGATTGAGTAAGAACTATGGGATGCAATAGGCATCAAGATACTTATGATTCCTTTTGGGATGGAATGTGGCATCAAAAGTTGTAAATATCTATGGCATAATCCATGGCATATTTTGATGCAAATGCAATGGCATATTCATTATCTTAGTTTTCCGACTTTATTAAAATTACAACTTCATTTATGTTGATTTACTTTCAATGCACTTCATTTGTTTTAGTACAATTTTGCATTTAGTTTTACTTTTTGGCTTCACAATTATTATTTATTTCAATCTTCTATATCATGTTCTCTATTTTAAAGTTAAGATAGGTAAGAAATTCTTAAGTGCAAGAAAATAATGTTTGCAACCTAATATGAACTTAGACTTATTATCTAACTCAATATTTTCTATTTTTGCTTTGGGCCCTGGAATTATGAAATTGACAATATCATCTTTTGAGCAATTTGAGGAGCCAGCTTAGGAAGAGATCTTGGAGCTTCTAGAGAGGCCTATAAAGCAGTAGAGTTGTAGTGTGGATTTGGTTGTTGAGAGATGAGAGTTTTAATTTAGTGCTCTTTCATTTACTGTTTGTTTATAATAATTAAATATGGATGTATTTTCTTTGTTTTATGAGAGAATATTTACTTAACTTTTGTGATGAATATTATGAATGAGTATTTAAGCTTCCTCAGTCTATTTATATTTGACATATACTTAGTATTGTGATCTGATAGTGCACTTATGTAGAGCTTATTCATATACTATACCCATTTTCCATTTACTTAGCTTAAAGACAATGTGCATTAGTAACATTAGCTAATACTTAAGATAAGGAAAATTCCACTTGTCTAAATGATTAGTTTCAGCTATTCTAGTCATAATGTTAAAGGTGTAACTCAATGGGACTTGTTTAAATTCATCCTTAGTGATGGGTTGATAATGTGTCATGATGGGTTTCTTTATCAAGTAATGACCAGTTTCATCTCTAATAATATTCTGTTACGCACAATGACTGGGTGAGGCATTACAGTTGGTATCATAGAAATTCATAAGATTCCAGATAAGAAGAGTGTTCTTCTCAATCTAATGAATTATTCTCTATAGCAATTATGATCATAATTACTAAGTATGAAAATACATCATCCAAAATTTATCAAGTTTTATCTTAGAAATGAAAACAAAGGCATCTAGAGAAAATGACACCATAAAACCTAAATGAACTCAAAGTTAAAATATATTTTACGAGTTAAGGGAAAAACTATAAAAGTATGATTTAAGGTTCATAGTATGGAAAACTATCCTTGTGGGTTCGCTACCTTAGATTATTTGACGTTTAGTAGATGGATGATTTTCAAGTTGGCAAAATATATGATAGGACCATTTGTGTTGTATCTCCAGTTGGCATAAATGTACTTGACCATATCTTAATTTACCTGACCTTCAGAGGAACCAATCATTAAGTTCTTGCTCAAGAGTGGTTAAAACATGCAACTATCACCTGAGGCAACATGTCCCGATGAGTATAGCCTAAAGATTCTAGAAATTTTACTCCTTGGAAAATTGAAGAATGGTGGATCAAGACATATTGAAGGCTAGAGGGGAAGCACAAGAGAGGACTACGTGTAGTTACATATGTACACTTTGAACTGCTTTGGTAGTAGACTTTTATAGTTGATACTTGTAGTTGAAATTTGTAATCTTTTTTCCTAGTTAAGATTGTCATTGATATTTATTTTGCCTTTTAGTTCATCTATCTTTGTACTTCTTCATTTATTAAGTATTTATCAAGAAGTAAACCCTTAAATTTCCTTTTGAACTTTTGTACACTTAATTTTCAGTCATGAATCATGGTTATCCATTAATGACGACTCCCATTAAAACTTCCATGGTTTCTTCATCTAATCATTTTTTGAAGATGAGAACTCTCTTGTGAGTTTGGTGAGATCTTTGATTGTGAGTCAGGCTTATCATGATCAAAAAAATCATACCTCCAGTAAACAATGTTGCAGCTCCATCTACTCCAAATTTTTTGTAAATGGCATTCTTCACATTTTTCTCCGTCTGAGGACACCATCTTTGATGGGGTCGTAAACCCTATGGTCACTATAAGCTGGCTAGATTTAGTAGAGAAGAACCTAATGAGTATCAAATGCCCAAACTTCAAAGTGATGTAGGACAAAATGAATGTTTATGCAGATTGTATGATGACTTTTTTCAAATAAAATAACAAATTACTCATGATTAAGTGTTGATAAAATAAGGCAAATTTTGTGTATAAATGCGAAATTAAGAAAAAATGAGATTTAGATGATTTGAGCCACAATTATGATAACATGCAGAATTCATTACCATATAAAAGTATAGAGATAAATAAGAGCTATGGTTGATATAACCTATGTCAAAGTTAAGGCAACCAATGGTGAAGAGAAGGATAATTTGAAGTCGACCTCTACAAATAGTCCTTTGTCGCAGGATCTTCTTCCCTCCTTAGATGTCCTTCTCCATATGTTGCACTACTCACACTCAAGATGTCCATCTCTTTAGAATGAAAGTACTAATGGACACAATAAGTGAAGAAATATATTTTCATTCAATCTTCAATACCATGTTACATAAGATATTGGCTTATTTATAGCCATACAATGCGTGCCAAAGGACCAGCAAAACCAAAAACATACCCTTTTATGAAGGGTCAAAGTGTCTTTTCCTACAAATGACTAATAAAACTATCAACCAACCCACTCGTGAAGGACTAAAGTGTCCTTTTATATTAAATACCTATAAAATAGTAAGCCAACTCTCTCATGAAGGACTAAAGTGTCCATTCACTCAAATAAGACTCATGACAAAAATATGAAAAATGGGCTAATCTAATAGCAAATTTTAATGGATTCCATGAATAAGCCCATGTAACTAAAATGGAAGATCCAATATAGAATCATAGAACCATTAAGCTTAATTTATGCTTTGGTGCATCGATAATGATTACGTGGGTGCTCTGCATCAGCACTCCTTAGCTTTGAAGGATTCTCCTCTAGAGAATAATGATCAAAGTACTCTTGTTTCAGTTGTGGACTAATACGCCTAACTCTTCAAATGTAATCCAAGAGTCTTCAAGTAGCGACAGTCCTTTCCAATGGATAAGAAACCTCTGAACTCCTCCATCTGATGTGCTAATAATTTGGTCATCTAAATCATGATCAGGTTGATGGGATCATAACCGATGAGATGGCAAGGCAGCCCCTGAGAAAGTGTTAACATGTATGTTAGTGCTATTTGTAGAGGGAATAATAATATACGAGGCTAACCCACGGTACAACATTAATCAGACACATTAAATATAGGTGAAATACCAACATTTATAGGAAGATCAATCTCATATTCATTATCATTTATCATTTCTTACAATTTCTTAAGAGCAAGAGTTCTTGAGTGTTAATTTTCTTAAAGTTTTTATTGGGAGCCTCTCTAGCCTAAACTTGACCATAAGCAAATCTCCTTCATTAAATTTTACAAATCTCTTATGTGCATCAGCATAATATTTATATTCATCATAACTTAAAGTAAGATTTTATTGAATTTCTTGGTGTAAATCATGCATACTTTCTATGAATGAAGATGCGTATACACTAGATCCATATGAAAAATGGGAAGGTAACCAAGGTCTATTGGCTTTCTTGGTTTATAACTTGTAATAATTTGGAAACGACTTTTTTCAGTTGATCGATTTATATAACTAATATAAGCAAACTTGGCTGTGGGTAGAACCAGATCGCAACTAGTGGTATGGCCTATCACTAAGCATCTAAGAAGGTCTCCTAAATTTCTATTTATTGCCTTCATTTATTCTTCAGTTTAAGGGTGTTAAGCAGTAGAAAATAAGAGTTTTGTTCCAAGCTTCTTCCATAACATTTTTCAAAAACTCTTAAATCTAGCATCACGATCAGAGACTATTGTTTTGGGTAATCCGTGCAAATGAACTATCCCATGAATAAGAATCAAAGCAACATGAGAAGCATTAGATTTTTAATAACATGGAATAAAATGAGCCATTTTTGAAAATCGATCAACAGCAACAAGAATCGAGTCGACACATTGGATGGTGCAAGGTAATTCGAGTATAAAGTTCATACTAAGGTCTTCCCATGTCTTGTGAGGGATTGGAGGATGTGTATACAGTTCAGGACTATGTTTTCCACTTTTTGCTAACTGACAGGTGCGACATTGGTAAACAACACGAGCAATATCTTTCTTGATACTTGGCCAAAAGAATCGATCTTCCATCATGGATAAAGTTTTATCACGACCAAAATGTCCATAAATGCCTCTTGAATGCATTTGTTTAATTAGAAAATTTCAAAGTGAATAATCAGAAACACAAAAATGGGTTCCTTGAGAAAGATATCCATCTCTAAGTTGGTAATCAGAGTCAATAATGGAGGTATTAATAAGGTGAACTTTATTCTCAGTACTAGACTTATATTTAAGAATGAAGGTGTACTCTTGAAGGAATTAAACCCACTTTGCATGATGAGAGCTGAGCTACTTTTGAGTGTTGAGATAGTTTAATTGCTTCTTGGTCAGAGTATAATACAAAATCTACAAAATATCGAAGAGCTTGGAATAGTGCACAGAATTCACGATCATATGTAGAGTAACGTTGTCGACCATCATTTAGCTTTTCACTAAAGAAAGCAATTGGGTAACCCTCTTGCTTAAGAAGACCTCCTATACCAACACCAGAGGAATCACAAGATACTTCAAACACTTTGTGAAAAACAAGTAATTTTAATATCGGTGAGATAGTTACAAGATTTTTTATTTGTATAAAAGCATTAGAAGCTACTTTTGTCCATTGAAATTCTCCACCTATTAAACATTAGGTTATTGGAGCCATTACTGTACTAAACCCATGTATAACCCTTTGATAAAACGTGGCTAACCCATAAAAGCTATGAATATGTATATTTGATGGAGTTGGCCAATTTTGAATTGCATTAATTTTCTCAGGATCAACAGAAATACCATCACAAGATACAATGAATCTTAAGAAAATAACTAATGATGTCATAAAGGAGCACTTCTTCAAATGGATATATAGTTTTTCTTGTTGAAGAACCTCAAAAACATTCCTTAAATGTGTTACATGATCACTCTTATTTTGACTACAAATAAAAATGTCATTAAAATAAACCACTAAAAATCTTCCCATAAAGGGACACAAGATGTGATTCATTACTCGCATAAAGGTAGTAGGGGTTTTTGGTCAAGCCAAAAGGCATTATCAGCCACTCATATAACCCATATTTTTCCTTAAATGCTACCTTCCATTCATCTCCTTCTTTCATGCGAATGTGGTGATATCCACTCCTTAGATTAATCTTAGAGAAAATTTGTGCACCAACCATCATGTCTAGCATATCATCAAGTCATTGGATGGGAAAGCGAAGTTAATAGTATGTTTATTCATGGCATGACTATCTGTACACATACGCCATGTACCTACTTTTTTTGGTGTAAGGAGAGCGGGCACAACACAAGGAGATAAACTTTCTCGAATAAGGCCTTTAGATAATAACTCACCAACTTGTCAATTGAGTTCAACATGTTCATTTGGGTTCATTTGATAGTGAGGAAGATTAGAAAGTGTAGATCCAAGAACCAAATAAATAACAAGTTGAATGCTTCTTAGTGGGGGAAGTTTATTTAGAAGTTCATTAGGGCAAACATCAATAAATTTACAGAGAAGATAACTTATCTCAATTGGTAGGGTTTCAACATAGGGTTGTTGAGGGGGTTTTGTTATAATTAGAGCAAACACAATATTTCCATGAGCTTCTCTCGTAAGCTCATGCTTATTAATGATGTGCAAGGATTTCTTTTCTACTAGGGTAGATGAATCTCTAGGCTAGTGTGAGCTAACTTCTTTAATCTTAGTAAGATTTAGTACAACTCTTTTGCCCTTAAACATTAATGAATAAGTATTTGCATGTCCTTCATGGATGATATACATATTATAAAGCCAAGTTCTACCTTAAATTATGTAGAAAAAATCCATAGGAAGAGCATCACACCATATGTTATCAGAATTTGCTCCTAATTGTATTGGGATAAGAAAATATTGAGAAATCGAGATGGATGTTTTCTTGACCCATGCAACCTTGCAGGGTCATGAATGAGGCTCATATGTAAGCTTCATCCTAACTAAGGCTGATGTGGCAAAAACATTCATACAGCTTCCACTATCAATGATAAGTTTATAATATTTGTCACCACTTTAAAAAATTATATGAAAACTTGATGTATGTTTCCAATCAATGTCCTTTTCAAAGGTAGTAATACACATCGCACAACAGCAATGTGTGGATACTTAATGCTTCATCTGGATCACTAGCTTATTCACATGGGTCAACTATAACTAGATCAACCTCACAATCATTATTACGTTCAATAGTTTCAGAATATACAAGTAGATTTTGATGGAGACAAGTACTTGCAAATTGACCATTTTTTCCACTTGTGAAATATGTTGAACTTGAAGCTTTAGAATTTGACACAATGGGTGTCTTTCCTTTATGATCATTTGATGGCTTGGAAGATTGGGGAATTGAGGCAATATAGAGATATTGGGAATTAATTTATAATGAGGTTGCATGTTTTCTATGGGTTTGAGACTTGAGGTATTGTTAAAATTGAGTAGCAAGCTGAAATGTGTCCTCAAGATTGTAAGTCTCTCAAGTCAACATTTCCTGTCGATTATCTTCTCTTAAACTAGATCGAAATTGAGAAATTATTGTTCGATGATCTTCAACAATGCCACAATAAGTCTTCAATTCATCAAATGAGTCATATAATCAGCGACACTTATAGCTCCTTGCCTAACTGTAGTCATCTCATCCATGAGCTGATCATGAAAGATTAAGGGCACATATTTTTGTTTTAATATTTTTTTCATCTCATCCTAAGAAGAAATAGGTGGTTGCCCAGCTCATTGATTCTCTTGCTCAAGATTAATCCAATATGTTTTAGAATGGCCTATCAACTTCATACAAGCAAAATGTACATATCTCTCGTGGGACATTTGCATCCAATCAAAATATTGATCCATATCTATAAGCCAATCAAGAAAAACTTTTGTGTCGAGTCATCCTTCAAAATTGGGCGGGTCTATCCTTACCCGACAAATATATCATCATCTAAGTCTTGGTGGTTTGTTTGTGATGCCATAGTTCGTTGATCCATATTATGTAAGGGCTCATATGTGCAAGGAGGAAAATGATCTCGATGATACCTTTGTAAATAGCAATTATGTCTTCAAAAATTTTGCTCTATCCTATGATAATCTTGGAGATGTATACTTTCTAGATCTTGATAATCATCAACATTACTTAAGAGGTAATTACATTGTGGTCTAATTGGTGATTGTGGAGGAAGATGAGATGTTATATAATCATTGGAATGACCTTCTTGGGTTGGCAAATGGTCATTTTTTTCATTTGGTGCAAGTCGAGTTGGTGAAGTTTCATTGGCTTTCAACTCTAGCGCTTCAATTCTAGTTCAAAAATCATGCATTATGAGAGTGAGATTTTCTATTTTCTCAAGTAAGAGTTTGAGGAGGTCATCGGTTCTTTGTTTGGAAGTTTGGCCTTAGTATTGATGTACACTATGAGTCAACATAATATATATATATATATATATATATATATATATATATATATATATAGGATCTCGGGGTTTTGAGGTGTTTTTGATGTCTAAATAGCCAAATCAAATAATAAATTCTTCAATAAAGTTGTACATCTTGATGCTCTACCCAAAATCAAGTTCTCAAACATAAAATTCGGATATAAATTGAATAAGTTATGATCAAAATAAGACAGGGTAAAAATCAAACCAGAATGTAGCGTGAATAAAATTTATTCTTTATTGTATGCAATGATTTTGATATCAATTGGCATAAAAAAGTTGAGGATAGATTTTCTCTGATACCAATATAATTTAGGACAAAATGATTGCACATACGAAGTGTATGATAATTTTTATACCAATAAAAATAACAAATTACTCATGATTAAGTATTGATAAAATAAGGAGAATTTTGTGTACAAATGTGAAATTAATAAAAACATAGATTTAGATGATTCGAGTGACAGTTATGCATGCTAAGACGCAGAATTCTTTACCATATAAAAGTATATAGAAAAATAAGAGCTATGGTTGATCTAACATGTGTCAAAGTTAAAGCAACCAATGGTGAAGCAAGGGATAATTTGAACTCAACCTCTAAAAACAGTCTTACATTGCAGGATCTTCTTCCTTCCTTAGATGTCCTTCTCTAAGGCTTTCATTACTCACACACAAGATTTCTTTCTCTTAAGAATGAAACTACTAATGAACATAATAAATGGAGAAGTATATTTTCATTGAATCTTTGATGCCATGATACATAAGATATTGGCTTATTTACAACATACAATACTTGTCAAAGGACCATCAAAGCTAGAAGCTTACCTTTTCATGAAGGGTCAATGTGTCTTTTCCTACAAATAACTAATAAAATCTTCAACTAACCCACTCAAGAAGGACTAAAGTGTCATTTCATATAACCTATAAATTAGTAAGCAAACTCTCTCATGAAGGACTACAGTATCCTTTTATATAAAATACCTATAAAATAGTAAGCCAA
>CM028686.1:11367472-11379972 GCA_016760335.1 Gastrodia elata
AAAAAGGGTTCTGCAATTGCATGAACTGGATGAATTCAAGTTGGGAGCATATGAAAGTGCTAAGCTATACAAGGAAAGAACAAAGAAATGGCATGATAAGCTAATAAGACCAAAATACCTAGAACCAGGAATGAAGGTATTGTTATTTAACTCCAAGTTGAGGCTCTTTCAAGGAAAGCTAAAATCGAGATGGACAAGCCCAATTGAAATCACAAAAATATACCCCCACTGAAGTGTGGATATCACTTCATCGGCTGGGACAATTAAGGTAAATGGGCACCATCTAAAACCTTACTTTGATGGATCTGAATTGTAAGAGAAAGAGAGTTGGTTATTGCAAGATCTCCCAAGAGAAGGAATCGCGTAGACGAGCTCAATTGGCGTCAAGCTGAGACGTAAAAATAGATGCTCGATGGGAGGCAACCCATGATTAGTAAGGTTGTGCTATTTCCTATTTTGTTTTCGTGTTTTCAATTTTTCTATTCCCTATTTTGTAGTTTTGATTTCAATCAATAAAATAAATTTCATATTTTGCACACCTTACATTTTTTCAAAAATTGAACTTTAAATAGAATTTTCAGAATGCAGTCAAGTTTTAGATTCAATGTCAAAAGAAACATTCATGGTATAGAATTAGATGCAAGCATGTTTGAGATAAGATGCAAATGAATTCAAGTGATACACCCCTTATTGAGTTCATAAGTCTACAAAGCTTGGTTTTCAGGACTTAAATTGAAATGTGCCTAAGTTTAAGTGTGGTGGTGAAAATTTTGAAAATTAAACCAAAGTGGTAAGAGGTGAGTGATAATTTGAAGTGCTAGGCTCCTATAGGACTTAGTGATCATAAGGACTATATTAAGGGATGAAGAAAAATGGCTCCCTTTTGAAAAGGAATCTAAAAAAGAAAGGAAAATTCATTATATAAAGGGATCATGAAAAATGTCTCTCCAAGCTAAGCAAATGAATAGTTAGGATGAAGAAAAATATCTCTCCTAACATGTTAAAATGTCCTTGTGAATCATAAGAAGGAGCAAACATGACACAATACTCAAAAGACGCACCAATTGCATCATTAAGGTTAGAATTTTAGGATCACCTCCCCATATTTAAACACTAAGCATGACACTTCGAATTGAAACCAAAGGAAGTGTAGACACATGAACTCGATTGGAGGGGTAGTAGAACATGGAGACAAGAAGTAATTTTGACTAGAATATGCTTGACATCCAAATTCATGATAGATGAGCTTAACGCATTGACTCCTTAGATAAGGACAAAGTCAGATTTTCACATTTATTGAGCTTACTCTAGGACGAGCAAAAATTTAAGTATGGGGGTGTGATGTAGTTAGAATTTGTAGCAAAAATCTAGTGTTTTAAAGAGTCATATCACTATATATTTTCCTATACTTTGAGTAGAAATTGATTTCTTTTCTGGAAAATGAAGGAAACAAATTGCAAAGGCTGATTTACTATATTTTGGACAAAAACTACCGCAGCGCAGTACAACGCGCTGCAACACGCCATGGCGTCCCCTTAAAATCGCCTGACCTGCAAGTACAACTGCAAACCTAGAGCACGACCACCGTAGTGTGCCACAGCGTCATATTGATAAGGATAAATTAAAACCTTATAAACGAGTAATTGAATAGTAAAAAATTCAAGCGGCACGCTGCAGCACGCCGCAATGCGCTACAACGCCATTTCTCGTTGAATATTAAAACCTTATAAACAAGTAATTAAATAGTGATCTTGCAAGTTGTTTGTTGTAGTGCGCTGCAGCGGGTAAATTTTTATTTTATAAAACTATAGTTAAAACAAATTGAACAGTGATCCTGCAAGTTGTCCGCTGTAGCGCACCGCAGCAGGTAAATTTTTATTATATAAAACTATAGTTAAAACTAACTGAACAGTGATCCTGCAAGTAGCCCGCTGTAGCGCGTCGCAGCGCGCCTCAGCGTACGCTAAACGACCAAACAAAAAGATACTAAATATTATGCAAGAAATATATTTGGAGCACTGCTGCCACAGCGTGCCGTAGTGGAAAGGGAATTGAAATGCGGTTGCCGCAGCGTGTCGCAGGGGAACAGTAAATGAAATGACACTGCCGCAGTGCATCACAGTTCCCTACTGTGGATGGCCCAAAATGTTCTAGGAAACAGCCATTAAGAGGCATGGGGATGGCCACAAAAATGTGACCTTTGGCCTCCCCCAGCCTCTTGAAAACTGATGTATTGAATCCCTGCTGATTCTCAATAGTTAAACAAATAGAAATATTAAAAGGGATTGAAATTAAGTCAAGAAAGAGGAAAGCTCACACATTAAAAGCTTTGAGGCTGAGTGCACCCCTATTTAAGGGCCAATCTCAGACCTTAAAAGGGTTCTAACTTTGGCTACTCAAAAGACCTAAAGGAAAGGCTGCAGAAGAGAGAAAGAATGAGAACTCTCCAAGGGGAAGAGATTACCAAGAACAAGAAGGAAGGAAAGACAGTAAGGAATGAAGGGTAGAGCTTCAAGAGGACAGCGCAGGAAAGTAAAAAGAACCCCATAATTTCTTCGAGTGATTCCTTGTATATTTCCTAAGCTCGCGTGATTAGTTTCTTGTCGTGAACTGATGGCAATGTTCACTTTTCCTTGCATGTATGTTCTTTCTTGCTTAGTCATTGTAGGCTAACAACCCCTTGGAAAGGGTTGAGATGTAGTTGTAGAATTATGTAAGGGAAATATTAGTTGTATGATGAGATTATTTAAATGTAATGAGAAACTATTTGTGTGTTATATTTTATTATCAAATGAATGCTTGGATGAACTGAATGCTTAGTTATTTTAAATCAAAAGAGATTGTGTTCCAATGCTCATCAATAGGGTAAGAACGAGGAAGGTAGTGTGAGTCGAGCTGAGAATTATGTGACAAAATTCTCAAGGCTCACTTGAACCCTCCCTTAATAGCTCTTTAAAAGATTAAAGCTTGAGAACCAAGCTCTCTATTTACCTTGCTCTGCTGCTCAGCAAAGTCGAAAGGATGACATTGGGAACTTCATGGATTATGTAATAAAATTCATTGACCCAATGCATCCTCTCATCCATCTAAACTGCGTGTGAAGTGCATGACACATGATAGATGGAATCTTGCTTGTGAGATCATTATAATTAAAAGATGTTTTGGTGACCTAGATGTAGGAGATCAAAATCTAACTAATCATTTAATATCTCATAAGAGTTTATGTGCTAGTGATGAACCCATGAGGAGTTCTCTTTGTGCACTAAACTTGAACCCAATGTAGTTGGATGTTACTCCAATTCCAATGGTGTTCACTTGATTATACAAAGTAAATAAATTGCATGTCTACATTTAAATAGTGAAGTAATATAACCAACCCCTTGCATATATTACAATGAAATCTCCACTCTCTCCTTTTTAATCCAATCGTATCTTAACTCAAGTCTTATGTATTGCTAATTAGGAACCACAAAAATTAACCAAAATTATTATCTAAACATTAGTGAAAGAAAATACAACTCGATATCAACACAATCGTTCCCTGAGGTTTGATAAATCCCAGAAACTAAACTTTCCACTTATTAATTCAGACCACGTACACTTGCGTGCAAACATAGACGTGTATTTTTGTCTGTCAAGCAGCCTAAGACCCTTCATTCCAAGGAAATAAATGAATAATCATTTGATGAAAGCACCATTTTTTCTTATAGGATTTATTGGTTGAATCAAATCTAATAAAAGAGCTGAAAAGAAATCTAAAAAATAGAGAATTTAATATTGAGAAATAGTTCCCCTCTTTAACATTCAAAATAAAAAATTCAGAGCTGTTATAGAGAAAAGAAGGAAGAACCCAAGCCAAGGAAGGAGAAGAATTCCTTTCAGTGAAAGAAGGAAAGGTAATTCGAGGAGCTAAAAGAGGAGAAGTTGGAGAGCAGGAGGAAAGCTGGAGAATGCTAAAGGTGGTTCCTTTTATTCTTAGTTAACCTTCTTTATATTTTCTTTCTTACAATAGAACCATGCAAGGGTTCATGTCTTTGTATTCAATATTCTATATTACTTTCGGTATGAAGAGCTAACCACCCCCTTGGGGAGGGTTGGGCTAGAGTCATGTAATAAGTAGAGGGACATATGGTGCTTGTATCGATTTTCTTTAATGAATAAAATTCCTTAACTTTTGATGTGGATCTGTTTCCTGTGTATGCATGCATGTGATGAGTATTTATTATATTTTTCTTACAAATAGTTTATAATAAAGATAATATTGAATCAACTAGACATCTCGAGTTAAAGGGAATGCACATAAAGTTCTTCACCCTGAATATATATTCGCTGCGTGGGGATTCTCAATATAAAACAGCTTAGCTTAAGACAAAAGGGAGGTTAGATAACTTAATTTTATTTGTGCTCCATAACTCGTTAGGAATGTGTGTATTAGTGCTTAAAGCCCAGTGATAAGCTCTTAAGCCTATAATACTATTCCTTGAGCTCAGTCGAGAGGTTGATGCATGTGAGCCAAGAGCCACCATTCAAGCTCTGTAGCTCAGCAAGTGTGAAAGGAGGAAGAGGAATAGATGAATGCTTGTAGATGAATGTGACATATTCCACTTAGCACAATAATTTGCTTCTTTATCTAAACTGCACATTTAGCATGTGATACTAATTGTGTGGAAATCAAGTTCATGTGATCCCTGAATTAAAATTATTATTTTGATAACCTAGAAGTAGGAGATCTTAATTAACTAAATTTGATCACATAATGGTCTATGTACCGAGAGAACCTTGGTGTGTTCATCTGTGAACTGGACATGAAATAGTTGGAATTAGAGAACCAATTTAAGGAATGCTATCTTCACTTGATTATAATTGTCATGCAAATAAGTTTCACTAAAAATAAATAGAAAGAAGTACTTGCACAAGTCCCATAACTAGTTCCCTTCTTTTCAACATTGTATCCATAATTTTAAGATTTAGAATTATTTATTATGAGCCACAAAAACCCAAGAATTTAATTATCTAAACATTATTAAAAGTGAATGAACCTTAGTAACAAACACACTGTTCCCTAAGGACCATAAATCTCAGAACTTACAGTCCAATTATTACTTCAAACCACGTACACTTGCATGCAAGCGCAGACGTGTATTTACCGTAAGTTCAGTTCTTAGCGCCGTAGCCAGAGAATGGTAATTATTTTGTATTAAGGATAATCTTTAAGTAAATAGTGATTTAGAATTATCTTTGTTCTGCATATATTTTCTTATTTCTGTAATTTACTTTTCTATTAATTTTTATAGTTTTTATTTTCAAATATGGAGTACTCAAATTTCATGGTCATGCACAATAATAATAAAAATTGGTGTATGTGGTGTGAGGAACACATTTAAGTTTTGATTGTAATACAAATAACCATTTCGCACCTTCAAGAACAAAACCGATTAATGATATTAAATTTGATCACAACTTGCAACACAATTACACTCACTCTAATATGAGCATACATAACACAAATTGGTCAAGTCAGCAGTCTTACTTGAAAGAATCGATGGAAGATTTTAGTGGTTATATGAACAACAATTTGCATGAAATTGAACCAACCTTGATTAGGCACGAGTTTAATCTGGATGATCAAGAGAATCTATCAGTTGAGGCTAAGTTAGAATTTATATTGTAACAATTAGCTAATCTCATCTAAGAAGTTGTTATAATTGAGCACAAATAAAGGAACAAGATGAAGAAGTATTGATTTGTAGGGAAGAAACTTTAACTCAAACAAATAGTAAAAATGACAAAGAGTTAGAGAATTAATTCAATTTAAATCATTTTGAAATGCAACAAAAAGTGCCAACATGTAATGAAGACACTTTAGCTTAAACAAACAATGAAAATAAGAAAGAGTTGGAGTATTAAATTGAATTATATAATCTGAAAATGCAACAAAATTTTCAAACAGAAATAGTTGATCGAATGCATTCCGAAAATTATGTCTCCTACACACCTCAAGTGCATCTAGCTCAATGTTTAACAATAAGTGATGCATTATTTGGGTATAAGCAAGGTAAATTGATTCAAAATAATGAAGGCATCAAAACCATTCGTGGTATCTCAAACATCAACAAACCCCTTAACAATATTGATGATTATTGTGTGCAATGTGAATTTGTAGAGAAACGCTTTGATCTTACTGGTAAGAAAATTAAATTTTGTGCCTTTATGCAAGATGAAATTGAGAATGATATTAATGATGAATTTGATGAGTTTGATGACAAACATAAGGCAAGAAAAGACAAGAATAAAATGAAGAATAAAAAGAAGAACCATTCTAAGTTAGAAGATACAAGCTGGACCTGAAAGGAAAAAAATAGTGCAGCTGACATTCATAATAATTAGATTATTAAACAAGCTCATACTTATCTTAAAGCTTTAATGAAATATATAGAAAGAAATTTTAAAGGGATATAAACTCTTTTTAGTCAGGATGAGGATATTAAACTAAGCATTGGTTGGGAAGCAACTCAACAAATAATTTTATGTTTTTGTTTATTTCAAATTCTAAATAGTACATGTGTGCATCAATAAAGGAGCAGGAGGAATCTTAAGCAAGATTGCAGTAACGAAAATTTGCCATTATTTATATCAAGTTATTTTATTCTTTACTACTAGTAAGATATTTTTATTTTGCCTTCAATTTTGTTTTTCATTTTTTGTTTAACTAAATCTTAATGAATTACTACCCGCCAAATTTTGTGCCAATAAAATGTCATTATCTCAGTAATTTTTCGAAAAATTTTAATGGGCTGAATTTAATTATGATAGAACATGTGAAGATTTTCCTTATTCTAATTTACTTAATAAGAGGTGATCAAGCAAAAAGAACAATTCTAAAATTTTTCATGCTAAATTATTTTACACTTATTTTACTATAAGTCTTCACAATAAAAAATGTATGATGCTTTAAATCTAAGGGTGGGAGTAGGGTCAAAGAACTTGATTTAGAGAAGTAAGAAACGGTGATGAATGTGTGAAACAAGAATGTGTTAAGCTTTTGTAGGACTTACTGAATATAATGAAAATAAATGGGGATGAAGAAAAATGTCTCTCCCTTGAACTGAAAAAAATAATAATAATAAATAAGTAAATTTAAGGAAAAAGAGAAATATCTCTCCTAAAATAAGAAAATTATAAAAAATAGGATGAAGAAATATATATATCTCCTAAAAAGAAATATTCGTTGCGATTTAGAAAAAGAAGCACAAATGGCACAAAATTCTTACACTGAATCTATCTTTTCTTAGTTAAGTAATCCTAAGAAATCCCTCAGAAATTATGAGTTGAGTATCATACATTTAGAAAATGAAAACTAAAATAGCCAAAAGAATGGAAAACATTAGTTTGAGACTTGTTAGAATTTATATTCTTCTAATCACCTTATCAAGTAATACATAAAATGGCAAAAACACTTCACACATATCCAATTGAATTGTACAATATAGAAAATCCAAAAAATTTATTTTATTGAGCATACTCGAGGACTAGCAAGAATTTAAGTGTGGGAGTATGATAAATCTAAAATTTACAATAAGATAATAAATACAAATACTTTTATACTAAAATGGTATACTTTGATATATTTTCTCAAATTTTCAGGGTAAAAAAAGAGCTGAGCTGACCTGGCAAAAACAAAAAAATTCTAGAAGAAAATCATTGTGGCGCACCCCAAGGCGCCACAGCAAGCCTAAGCATGCCAAGATAGAGAGCTCGGCGCTATCGCACGCAGCAATGAATTCAACCCGGAACCTCCCGTCTACCGCGCGCCGCACTCGAATGCATCAGAAATGAAAATTTAGTAGATAAGCTACCCCACGCCACAACGAATCGTATTCAAAAACTCACCGCTACTGCACATTGCAGTAGTTTCGACTCGAAAGCTAGGCGAGCGCACTGCAGCGCACCTTAGCGCCCATCGTAAAACTGCTTCGGAATATGCAATGGGAAGAGGAGGAGACTTAATTTTTCCTTTTCCCATAGCAGGAATTTAAAAAAATATATTTAAATTTCTTCATTTTCAAGAGATTGAAAGAATAATTCATAAAGAAATAATTTCTAAGAAAGACGGAAGGAATGGTTGTACTAAATGCTGAGGAGACTCCGAAAAGTTATAAAAGCATGAATTTATTACAACATGGGAGAGAGCAAGAGGCTTATTTAATTCTTTTACATAGAAAACATAAATGTCGCAGCTAAAGACCCTTCATTCCAAGAGAATAAAGGAATAATCATTTAATGAAAGCACAATTTTTTTTTGTGGGATTTATTGGCTGAATTAAATCAAAAAATAGAGCTAAAAAGAAGTTATAAAAGGGAGAATTTAATATTGAGAAAGGGTTCCTTTTTTTGACATTCAAGATCAAAAATTCAGAGCTGTTGTAGAGAATGGAAGGAAGACCCTAAACCAAGGAGAAAATTCCATTTGGATAAAGAAGGGAAGGAAATTTGAGGAGCTAAAGAGGAGAAGTTTGAGAAAAGTTGGAAAGTCGGATAATGCTAAGAGCAGTTCCTAGTATACTTCCTTAACCTCTTCTTGTTTTCTTTATTGCAGCAATACCATGCAAGGGTTCATGTCTTTGTATTCCATATTCGATATTTCTTTTGGTATGGAGAGCTAGCCTCCCCTTTAGGTGGATTGGGCTAGAGTCATGTAACATGTAGAGGGATATATGGTGCCTATATCGATTTTCATTATTGAATAAAATTCCTTAACTTTTAATATGGATGTATTTTCTGTGTAAGCATGCATGTGATGATTATTTATTATATTTTTCGTGCAAATGGTTTATAATGAAGATAATATCGAATCAACTATACATCTCGATTTAATGGGAATGCACATAAAGGTCCTCGCCATGAATACATATTTCCTGCGCGGGGATTCTCGGTGTAAAACACTTTGGCTTGAGATGAAATGGACATTAGATAACTTAATTTTCTTTGAGCTCCAAAACTTACCAATTGGCGTAAAGCTTAGAATGTGTGCATTAGTGCTTAGAGCCCAGTGAGAAGCTCTTGAGCCTAATAGCACTATTCTATGAGCTTAGTCGAGAGATTGACGCATGTGAGCCAAGAGCCACCATTCAAGCTCTGTAGCTCAGCATGCGTGAAAGATGGAAGGGAAATAATTGAATGCTTGTGGATGAATATGACTAATCCACTTAGCACAATAATTCACTTCCTTATCTGAACTGCGCATGTAGTATGTGACGCTAATTTTGTAGAAATCAAGTTCGTGTGTGTGGGGCCCCGTACTTTCCCGCGGCGACACTAATACTGATATTAGCATAAATACGGGGAGTACGATGCTCCAACTGTGGCAAATCCCCAGCTTAAGTAAAGTCAGGTAGGACCCAACCTACCTTAATCAAAGGACTTATCACCTGGAACTGGTAAACATACATCAATATAAATCAAAGTGGCTGATACAAGAAGCAGCATAATATAACATCCACATCAAAATATAGTATAAGAGAGTAAAAGAATCAGTAACTCAGATCCAATGTAGAAAAGTAAATACATCCAGAGTTTAATTATTACAAACTGAATTAAATAAAAGTAAAGATCTCTCAAAACCTCACTGCAAGAAAGTAAATCTAACTAAATAGCAGTAGGAAGATGCTCCTCTTGCACCGGCTCCTCTCCTGCAGTACTGCCTACAAACAGCTCCAAATCTGATATTTGTCGGTATCAAAAATGCCAGGGCCCCAGCCAACAAAGGAAAAAGGTTACAGTTAAATAATTATCAAAGTACATTTTAGGCTATTTAAGTGAACTGAATATTTAAGATATCACATTTAAAGGTTTTAAACCTATAAGCATTATAAGGTGCTACAAGCTACAAAGAACGGGATAGCTATAAATTAATCATTTATAGCTAATCAATAAGTATGTAAATCTAACATACACAGCAGCAATTAAATGTGAGGCTAAATGTAAAATAATTGCAACTACTAAAATAAATTTGCTCCTAACATGCTTATGATCACATGGATACATGTTGAGTATATAAAGAACACAAGTGCTGAAATAATATACAATTCCAGCATCCTAAACATGCAATATTTAATACTAATCAATAAGAACATGTATACAAGCATGCAAATTAAGATGTAGATAGGCCACTGAGATATGGGGCAAAAGTAAGCTAAGTATATGAATGAACAAAAAGTAAAGCCATTGAGACATGTGGCAAAACAAGTCAAGCACTAAAAGAAAGGCCACTAAACCATGTGGCAAAGCAAAACAACTACTGAAACCTGAACTGAAGTAGATGTAAACCCAAGACATAGTACTGCATAATAGAAATAGACCATACTGAACCTCTGAATTGAAAGTTCAACATGTATCCATCCTAGGCATCCGCAAAGCTAGGTCCGAGTTGCACTTATAGAATAAGACATGTATCCATCCTAGACATCTGCAGAGTTAGGTCTGAGTCTATTCTATAACAAAACTAGAACTAAAGAGGTAAATTAAGCTAGGACATACTCTACTAACTAAAAGTACTGAAAAATTGGATGAATGCTATACTTTTCAAATACTAACTTAGGATGTATCTTCCATATCCTAAGTTTAACTAATATGCTCAAGGAACAAGGCTCAATGTTCAAGGTGTGCAAAGCAATCAAAGTCAAAGTAAGCAAGAGACTCAATCTAGACTTATGTGATATCTATTGTTGTCTAATTTATTCAAACTAACTATTCTAAGAAGATACAAGTTTAGGATCTCCAATATCCAGCTATCGAGTAAAATCCCAGATTCACAACCTTAATGTTAACATTAGAACTTAACAAGTTCTAATTCATAATCATATGATGACTATAAGGATTATTGTTATAAATCAATGACTTAATTATTACTATTTTTCTCTCTTAACCCAAATCTTGATTAATTAAATCAAGATTGAGGATTCTGAATCTAAACTCCACTTTGGTGTTCAAATCCTAAATCCAAGGTAGTATCCTAATAAGAAACTAGGGTTCACACTTAAAACCTAAATTAAAGATAAGGAATCTTAAGAGCTAGAGGATTCAGAAATTAAGACCTTAATTGAAAGGTCACTCTACTAGTTATAAGAAAATAATCAATTAGGAACTAAAAATCTAAGATCTATATTCAATCTTTAGGATAATTACATTATTATATAGATTGAATAAGTCCTACACCCACAAGGAAGGTTTCAAAAGGATTAAGCAGTTAATTAAGTAAGGAATTCCAAATGAAGGTAGTTCAATTTAATTGAATGATCTAAAGTCTAAGATCTACGATCTGAGATCTAAAGTTTTGATCACTTAGATCTAAACTAATTAGTCTAAATTTAGGGTTCTTTAAACTTTTGCTTATACTTTCATTGAGACTATAATTCATAAACAAGCTTTGGTAGGATAAATAAGATTAGAAACTTTAATATTATTATTAATTTAAGCTAAGTCTTTATAAAGGGGTCTTAAGATCATTTAAGATCTTAAGAGCTTACTTAAGGATTTTTTAAAATTTAAACACTAAGATTCATTCAAGAGATAATACCATTTATCAATTGGTGTTAATACCTCGCATTACTGATTATTATTACTTTAATTGATAATTCTAAGGTTTAAGGGTACTTAACCACATTTTGGTCAAAATGACCAAAATACCCCTCTTAAAGCTAAAAATGAGATTTTAAGATTTACTCATCCAAATTGATCCAAGTCTATTTTAATGAGTTTCATATTGGTTAATGAAGTAGAATACACACTTATCTTAGATTTGGTAACCTAAGTAGCCTAATTAGCACTAATCATATTTTTAAGCTAATTAAGGTGATTAAGGGAATTTGGGCATATTAGAATGTTCCAAACATATTTAAAGGCTCAACTATACTTAATGAAGCATTAGGAATTAGATTTACCAAAATCAAAGGTTAATCTAAGGCTTAATTTACTAATCCCAAGTTAGGGTAATTAAGGAGTGATTAATAAAATTAAAGTTCATAAATTACTTTAAATGGTCTACATATGTTCTATATGGTCTCATGAGCAATCAGAGACCTTAATCAACATTTTTGGATATTAAGTGAATTTAATATGAATTAAATAAAAATAGAGAAAAAATTAGGCAATTATTTTAATTCTAACCATTAGATCTTTTATTTTATTTTATATTATTATTCCTTACATTTTTTGATTAAAATAGTATATTGGATCATACCATTTAGATAAGTATTGATTAAATTATTTTATTAATACATTTTGAATGTTTATTTAAATTAAAATCATAGGATATTTAATTAAACCTATTTATAAATGTATTAACAAAAGGAAATAATTCCTAAATAAATTAAATAAACTGCAGCTCGAAATTGAAACCGCGCGGGTCAGGAGTGGCCTAACCCGATGCGATAGTGCATCATCCCCGATACCCCCTTACGCAAACAGCTACGTGGAGGGCACCTTGGACTACAAAATTCACT